>WNGS01003388.1:7529999-7542499 GCA_020271785.1 Procambarus virginalis
GGAAGATGGAGCCATTGGAAAGGATTGATTAAGGTGCTAAGCATTATAGATATTAACGACAGAGATGGATTGGCTAATGTTAACGAGATGGAATGAAAGTGTTGGTGAATTGTTAATAAAAGAATGGCAGGAGATGAATATAAGTGGAAAAGGTATAATTGAGTGAATGGAGAAAGGGTATATAAAAAAGGGACATAAGCATGAATAAGAACATAAGAATCATGGAAATTGCAGAAGGCCAAGAGGCCCATACTTGCCAGCTCCTATTTCTATCCACCCAAACTCATTCACATATACGGGATCATTCACATATACGGGATCATTCATATATACGCTGAGTCAGTAATAAACACTTTGATCACAGCGTTGAAAAAAAGCATGAACAATCTAGTTTAGAGAGTTCAGGGAAAGTGAGAGGAAGAACGAGAGAGAGGAGTTAAGCCATAGCTCCTTCAGGAGACCCTTGACCACATACTTATCACAAACAATTTTCTTCTCCTTTCCTCTTATAGCTCCATCTTGCCAGACCCTACACGGGGTCCTGGAGCTTAACTGCTCCCTCTCTCTCGCTCACTCATGTTGAAATCTAACAGTTGTTTTCTTAACTCACAAGAAAACTGGGATCTATTTTGGGCGAATGAGCTTTCCCGAGAGAAACGTATTCACGTGTTTGTAATTACGTATTAAATTGATCTTAGAGGCGAAATACCTTAATACTAAATGTCAGGATGAAGCTGAAGGAGACCCAGACTCTATTTGCTTGGCTGGTGTGGATTATCTGTTTCGTACACACACACACACACACACACACACACACACACACACACACACACACACACACACACACACACACACACACACACACACACACACCTGGACACCAGAAGCCACATACATGGCACAGGTTGCACAGCCTGACGACCCCAGAAATACACATACGTCCACTAGCTAACATACAAGACAGTTTGTAAGAGCCATCCACCTGTGTAACTCTCGATCATGTTAGTGAGTTTCATCACACATCTACCTAATGGGACGCGAACGATGACCATCAGCAATCACAATCATATATATATATATATATATATATATATATATATATATATATATATATATATATATATTATATATATATATATGCTGACTACCACATTCGAAAAATGAGTGAAAAGATCTGAGCGTTTTTCGTTAATGTTATGTGAGTGTTATTTAAGGAATAAAATTGATTATTCTATACATTCGAATATAAATATACACTGCAATGAATAAAACACCAAAAAATGAATGGAATGTTCAACGTTGCATTCTCGCATGTACGGGATCCAGACAGTAGCAGATTTATCCAAGAGATTTATGTTTTCAAGGAGAGTAAGAGACTTTATTCTTCTGGAGGATGTGTTGAAGGAGGTCTCTGTGCTGGAGGAGTGATGTCAGGTCCCTGGAGTGTGTGTCTGGCATACCAGGGTACTGGTGGAGTAGCGGCGAGGTCTGTGGTAGTGGAGCTTCAAAGGTCTTCTACATCCTGTAGTAGGAGGGGTGTAATCTGTGTCCTCCTGGTGGCTGTGTGCCTTGTATGGCGGTTTCGGGAAAAGATATGGCAATTACTGCAAGTCTTGTGTGTGTGTGTGTGTGTGTGTGTGTGTGTGTGTGTGTGTGTGTGTGTGTGTGTGTGTGTGTGTGTGTGTGTACTCACCTATATGTGTCTGCAGGATCGAGCATTGACTCATGGATCCCGCCTTCCGAGCATCAGTTGTTTACAGCAATGACTCCTATCCCATTTCCCTATCATACCTGGTTTTAAAATTATGAATAGTATTGGCTTCCACAACCTGTTTCTTAAGTGCATTCCATTTCGTCATGTGTGTGTGTGTGTGTGTGTGTGTGTGTGTGTGTGTGTGTGTGTGTGTGTGTGTGTGTGTGTGTGTGTGTGTGTGTGTGTTATTGAGCGACAACTGTAATAAACAATGATTGTCATAGCTATATATATATAATGTCATTTCTTCTCTCCCTCCTCCTGCTTCCGTCCTTCCTTTCGTTTTCTTCTCTCCGTCATGTCTATTCCATCTTTACCTATCCTTTCCACTGCAACATACAATTACCCGGTACACTGCGTCTCTCGACCTTTGCTCATTTCCACGTTTTGTTTTTAATTCTGTAATCTCGCTCTCTATTACATTTATTCGGATTTTCATTCACCCTTCAGTTTCATTCCATTCCTTTTCCTTGAAAACTCTCTCTTCCATTTCCCTGCTGTTTCCCTTCCTTCCTCCCGTCCGCTGTCAGTCTACCAGAAAATCCTTTGCAGTTGCGTTTTCGACTTAATATGAAGTGCTAAGACGCCCCTTGATGCCTGGTAACTTGTGTGTAGTGTCTGCGGACGGGGCCATCAGTCACGGCTGCTTTACGACTGGTTTCCATATGGCCCGACGAAGGCACTGTCGCCCTCGGTGTCGCCGGAGATGAGATCGAGATCTCCTTCGTCGCTGCTGTTCATATCTCTCTTCCTCATTTCTCTTGCCTCACCTCGCTGCCTCCTCCCACCTGTCCACAGTGACTTGGCCCTCCCTTTGATGGCATTCTTGTATGTCTCTTCCTGGCATTTTTACGGGTCTTTATATCCTTTCCCACCTCTTGCATCTTCTCTACCCATTCATCTCCCTCACCCCCTCTTCTTCCTCATTTTCCCACACCAACCCACGCCCTCTACCCACTTCCACACCAACACATGACGGCTAATATACAGCTGCTGGCCTCACCCAAGTGCTATATCATCATAGCTTTACGGGATTAGTTATGCTTTATCTCTGTAATGTTTTTACGAGTGGAGATGACGTGTCCCCCTAGGACCAGCAGTGTGCCACAACTCTCAACTGACTCTGCATACTCCCTCACAGAGCCTCTCGGGGCAGCGTGAAGTCCCAGGGGAAAAGAGTGATGCCACTAGCGTGTTGAGCCAGAGCATCTAAGACCATTTCTAACATTGTCTTACGGTGTCGTAAGCTTAAAGCGTAAGCTGTTGGTAATTGCCAGCTGGTTTGGGCTTTCCAACGCTCACCTGCTATACAGCTCCACGCTTCCTATACATGAGGCTGACAAGGCAATTTGTCCCTCGTGAATAGACGATCTAAAGCCAGAAAGCATTAGCATAAAATGCTTATGATTTCTTCAGAACTGGTGCCCATATGTACATATAGCACTGTGTCGTCCTTCCAATACATGTGATAAACGAATTGCCAGAAATTTGCTATGATGTCGTTACTTAAACAAATACAAACAGATGTGGGTAACAAATGCCGACAGCTGCAAGTTGCAAATACAAACAGCTGCAAGTGACAAATACAGATCGCTGCAAATAACATATACTCCAATTCTATATATCATATTTGAAAACTCAGAAGTTTAAAAAAAGCTATGTATTTCAAGAACTGGTTAATGATCGACCGATTATAAGATAATTAAGATGCCACGGAATGAGATTATGTAGACCTATCTATCAGCTAAGTCCTGTGTCGGGTGTTTGATGCTCTCGTAGCTCATCTGAGGAGTGTTAATGCATGCTAGTGCACTCCACATACCATGCTGAAAACCTTGAACTTTCATGCCAGCATACTTAGCATTTCAACTTAATATCCTTCACATACTATACTAATATACTTCAATTGTCTGCGTATAGCCCAGATCCCTCAGCAGACCCCAGGTGGATCCTATTGCTCAGCAGCGCCCTAAGGAATCAACATTCAGCAGCACCCTTTGGCCCAAAACATTCAACAGAACACGGTGGCTCTCGTTATTTACACATTCCCGGTGTCCCTCAGCAGAGATTTTTAGCTCTCAGAAGAGAAAAAGCTTCTTAAACCCTGCTTTTTTATCGTATTTAAATACATCTGCATTAATAATGGTCCCCTTGACTATGTGAAGGGTTACTTTGTATGTCAAGACGTAGTCACGTGATGCTAAACATTCCTCACCACATGTGATGGTTAGTCACACAGGGGCCATGTGTTCAGTGCTCTGAACTGGCTAACTTTGAGTGCGTTGTGTTTATTTTCAAGAACACAAGCTCCAGGTTTCTCATATCGGCTGGTCTGAGGGGGTCTAATGATTGGGCATTCAATATTGTAATGTATGAGGCAATGACTCAGTTCCTGCTCGCAGAGTTTGCACCTGGAGTGCTCAGGATTGGGAGATTCGCCGACACCTGCCACAGATAACGGTAACCCAACCTGATCCCGGCAACCACTATCTACGTCGCACTGTCCTAGGTTGTCACAGTCCACGTATAAATTTATATATATATGGGCTGCTTGTGCTGCCCATATACATAAGTTTCGAATGTAAACAAATCATAGTTTTTATTACTGCTGCTTTCAGGCGATTGAGAGTCAGTAATTTCTTGCCTATTAGACCTGAGTGTTTGGTACAATATACTCTCGACCACAGAGGTGGGGACACCTAGGTGTAGATCGACTTCAACCTTGTTACATGCTAAATTGCCTTCAATGTCTGTGTCATTATGAGGGGGTTATACTCATGTGAGATGGAATCCAAACAAAAGATATTCTAAACCCTTTATTCTGTGCAGCGAGCAGGTTATTTATAATTGCTATTACGAGATTCTTCCTGTCGATCTTGCAGAAGTTTTCAAGTGCTTGAGGGGCAGTTATTGATTGAAAGACAATTATTCCTCCTCCTGTGGTTTTTAGTGTAGCGGTAGGTTGTTGTAGAGCAGCTAGTTCTGACTGTAAAGAGTACAACCAAACGTAACATTGGCACCCAGCACTCAGTAACCCCGAAACTCTTAGTATTGGTATCCCCAGTTGGCACTCTGTCTCTGATCTCCCCAGTTGGCACTCTTTCTCTGATCTTCACAGTTGGCACTCTGTCTCTCACCAGCAGCACACATACTATTCCTCACAGCTGTCCACTACCCCAACAACACCCCTTCCCCGGTGGACGGTGGCTGAGCGGGCAGAACACTGGACGCCTGATCCTGTGGTCCCGAGTTCGATCCCGCGCGCCGGAGAGAAACAATGGGCAGAGTTTCTTTCACCCTGATGTTCCTGTTACCTAGCAGTAAATAGGTACCTGGGAGCTAGTCAGCTGTCACGGGTTGCTTCCTGGGGGTGGAGGTGGAGGATTACGGGACACTAAAAAGCCCCGAAATCTTCTCAAGATAACCTCAAGATAACCTCAAGATAACCTCCCCCAACAGTACCCCCCTCCCACAACAACACCACACCACACTCCCCTACCAGAACAAACCCCCAACTTCACTTGGCAACCACACCAACTCCCCATCCCGCCCTCCCATAGCAGAGTTCCCAGCGGTGTGGGGTGACGGAGATGCAGTCATTAGACGACCTCCATCAGGACTCCTGCCGCAGTTGTGACAGGCCGCGGCCCATCACTCACCCATGCTTAATTTGGCTCCTGATGTGGGTACCGGGCTTTAATTGCACTTTTCCCGCAGCTTATCGGTCGCTGCCTCCGTTATCCGCCTCGGTTTCATTCCTCCATGAAGCTTCTGCATCCCAATAACATTCTTATGTGATTCTTTTCTTACTGCGAATGGTAGTACATCTTTTGCAAAAGTTAAATTCGTGTAAATTAAATAAATTACGAAACGAGGGGCTGGTACGATGATAAGAGATAATTACACGCCTCCGAATATCATTTAGGAAACGAGTGAAACATTCTGGGATGATCAGCTGGGACCTCTGGTGGGGTCCATGACGCTCGCCAGACGGGGGACGCCATATTGGATATTTTCGCGCCACTTGCCGCCCTTTTGGCGCGTAACGGATTTGAGTCCCGCTCGGGTCTGTCGCCTCCTACGCGGCGAAATGACTGGAATTAATGCTATAAATTAACCTTTCCTCCACTGGTGGGTATAATTAAAGCAAAATTGTTTCTCGAAAAGAAAAAAAAACAAGATACAAACTGGAAAAATGACCAACAAATTTGCAACATTGGCTGCGAAACGAAACTAGTTTGTTTAGATGAAGTTTTGAACAACTCATCTCAATTTTGAGGACTTCTGCTGATTGAATGACTCAGCTCACCCACACTATGGGAACCTAACTAACAAAACTTGTCTAATTTCAACATTTTTCACTTACAAATCAAATAAAAACCTTTATTTCTAAATGATTGCAAATTTTCAATGAAGTTTATAAACAATTTCAGAACATTATTTACTTGAGTCATAGGGGCAGTATTTTTTTATATACTTTTATTTATCTGCTTATAGTTTTATTTTATCCTTATATACATTTTATATCAAGTGCAAAGTAAGCCAACCATAATTAACATTTCGTTTTATATTTTTAATGAATTCGCAGGTCATTAATAGATTTTTTTTGTTCACAAAAAAATTAAAATATCTTAGTGGAACAAATCAACAATTTATTATACTACATATATGAAAAGATAATGCACGCTTAGTGGCTTCATATAAAATATATAGATACCGACTAAGAAAAAACTAATAATTTGTACTCGGCAATATATTATTATTTTTATTGCAGGCGATGAGTCACAATAACGTGGCTAAAGTATGTTGACCAGACCACACACTAGAAGGTGAAGGGACGACGACGTTTCGGTCCGTCCTGGACCATTCTCAAGTCGATTAATAATAATAATAATTATTATTATTATTATTATTATTATTATTAGTATTATTATTATTATTTCTGGAGCTTATTGTTTTTTTTCACTTCGTTCTCAAAAGGTTTCTGCTGAATTTAGAGCAAGTGTGAGACTGAGAGAGCTAAACATATATTGTTTGAGTTAAGCTTGAAGACTCTCAGCTCATCAACCAGGAAGTATACTTCAGTCCTGAATATAGTTCACGACAACAGTAAACTCAATTAATTTATTCTCTGAAGAACGGTTTCGTTCCACAAATAACGTCAGTAACAACGGGGTCAGTAACAGTAATAATCCGAAACAACTGTGGATATCTTCAAGAGAAAACTAAATTGTTTTCTAAAAGGAGTGCCGGACCAGCCGGGCTGTGGTGGGTATGTGGGTCTGCGGGCCGCTCCAAGCAACAGTCAGTTGTACCAAGCTCTCACAAGTCAAGCCTGGCCCCGGGTCGGGCTTGGGAATAGATGAACTCTCAGAACCCCATCAAGCAGGTAAGCAAGTTCTTATGGTGGCCTTAACCACTCAAAGTTTGAAAGGTCATTCCCCACATCAACCCCTCTACTAGAAAAAAATGCAATAAAAATACAAAAAAGGGGAAAAAAGTAAGAAAAGAAGAGACAACACAAGGAAAAGAAGTTAATTACTGGCTTCAGATTTAGTAACAAGCAGTCAGTCACAGAGCGGCATCGTAACGTGATTATAGTTAAATTTAAATTTTGCCTCTAGAGGCGAGTTTATTGGGCAGCGCCACTCATCTTGTGAGTGGACATGCCGCCATAGCAGCATGTACAACACTCCCCAATAGGAAGAAAACCCGCTGGGTTGTTCATCCTGTCACTTGTACCCAGACACAGCTGGGACTTGCTTAACTGTCTCAAGTGCGTAATCATAATTAAATCAAAAGTGGTTCTTTGCCCCTTTGTCCTAAGTATATTAGATGATTTGAAGAAAATGAGCCGCTTGCTCCATCAAGCAGTGGAAAGGAAAAGGAGGGGTGGAGGGTGGAATCGAACAGGATAGAAGAGATTAATTGAAGGAAATTGAGAGAGATTATTATTTTTAACATCTTTATTAAAAAATACACAACTTTACCTAATTTGAGTAATTCAGCCTTATTTCGGTGAGGTGCTGCTCGTATTCACTGCTACACAGGACAGTCGAGTATACACAATACAACAAGCCTAAATTCTACATTGAATCATATTTCATGAGGTTACACTCTACTACACCAGATATTATACATGTTTCAATATAAGAGAGAGAGAGATGAAGATGGTGGAGGAGGAGTGGGTGAAGGGAGAGAGACGCTGGTTTGAGGGGGCCCTAGTTCCTCTCATGTTACCGAGTGTCACTGAAATTAACATTTTATCTTGGAGAGCGTCACAGTGGGAGGCCAGACGCCCCACACACGCCTAATTTCTTCTGTACGGATGTTAACAGCGTTGCCGGAGTTTTTGTGCACCCAGCGGCCGAAGGGGCTTGTTGAGGCAAAGGGGCGGTGAAGGCTCATTGAAAGGGGAGGGGCTCTGGAAGGGGAACTTAGGCTATGGTAAGGGGGGAGTCCACTCAAAGGGGAGAGCAGGGGGCTCGGTAAGGGTGAGTCCACTGAAAGGGGAAAGTAAGGGCACTGAAATGGTTAGTTTGACCACTGGTAGGGGGGAAGTGTCCATTGAAATGGCGAGTGGAACCACTGAAAACAGGGAAGGGGACCAATTGAAGGTTGTATTTGGCAATTTGGCCATGGGCCAGTTCACTTGATGTACAATGTATATATATGGCAGCCCGGCCATATATACAATGTACATCACCTTAACCTGTTGCTTGGAGCGGCCTGCGGGCCGCTCCAAGCAACAGCCTGGTGGACCAAACTCTCACAAGTCAAGCCTGGTCTCGGGCCGGGCTTGGTGAGTAGAAGAACTCCCAGAACCCCATCAACCAGGTATCAACCAGGTATAACCTTAATTGCATTTCCCCAGAATAAGTTACTGTATTTTTATTGCTAAAAAAAATATCAGATCGCTTAGCAATTATAAGGCTAGGTCCTCTCTCCTGATTTTTTTAAGCAATGGAAACAACTTAATAATAATTATAATAATAATAAATAAATATTATTTCAATATGACGGTAATAGGTTATTATTATTATTATTATTATTATTATTATTATTATTATTATTTACTCAATTTATGATAAAATAAATGATATTTCACTAAAACGAATTAAACTTCAATATGCAAAATACTATATTAAATATTGATATTAATCGAAATACACATTTATCTGAACTTTTGTGAGTAAAATGATGCTGTGATTCTTAAACATTTTATTTGGCCTCAGTACAACTAGCCACATAGATTACTCATCAGTATTTTTGTACAGTAAATGCTTATGAATGCTTCTAATGTGGCACTCAGTAAGCTTACATAATGAGAGTTAAATACATATTCATCTAATGACCCACTGAACTAGCATAATAAACAGGAGACCATGTCCATGGTGGAGGCAACTGAAAGGGTATATCAATTAAGGTTGAATTTACGATGCAACGGCCCGCGAAACGAGCTTAACTGACTTGGTCGTGATGAGTGTGGCACCTTGGGACGCACATGGTCACGTGATCAGTGCCAAGGCTGTCTGGGTGGCACTTGAAACCTCCCACAAGTGCCCATAATTCTCTTTTAACTACCGAGCTGGAGAGGCTCAGAGTAATGGTGCACAGAACACTTTCTTTGAGATGAAACCCGGTGAAAGTGACAACTGTTGTTGAGGAAAGTTACTTGGAGTCATTTTCTGCAAGTCATTTTAGCCTTCTTCCTCCCCCCCTCTTGGGGAGGTGGGGGCTAAGTTCATATTCCTTTTTTTTCTAATGATTTTTTAGTAGCATAACATACGCTACTGCATTATTATATTATATTTTATTTCATTTTTATTGTATTTTACTTTAATTGTTGTTCTTTACTCGACAGTAGAATTCTAGAATTCTAGGATATAGAATCCTAGTAGAGGATTCTATATTTTTACTGTGTGTTTTCTTTTATTACTGTGAGTGCTTTTATGATTATTATTATTATTATTATTATTATTATTATTATTATTATTATTATTATTATTATTATTATTATTGAAGGTGAAGGAAAAGTCCAGTACATTTGTAAGTGCATAATTTAAAGTATATTTTTAAATAAAACTTACAACCTTTACCACGGCCTTGTTGAACATTGTTTAAATTAACAATGGTTTAATATTATTCAACACTGGACCAGCCTGTCTCCGTCTGAAAGCTAATCTGAAAGTTTTTTGTATGTTACCAGACGAGAATCCAAGAGCAAACCTATTTAGGGACTACCCTGTAACACTTCAGTAATATGACCTCTAAGTAGGGCTCTGTACAGTTATATATATATATATATATATATATATATATATATATATATATATATATATATATATATATATATATATATATAAATATATAATATTAAAGTGTTCAGTGAGGATCTACAAGGTCTTCTCTGAGTACTCATTATTTTCTTCTCCGAGGCTATGGGTCCCTACACTTGCAACAGAGGTGGTACCCCTATAGGTAGTGATGGTGGTAGTGATGGTTGTGGCCATACTGTGTCCCAGTGAGAGGTCGTAAGGTCCCCAGTGGCCCCGCTGGCGGAGCCAAAGAGCCAGAGCTCAACCCCCGCAAGCACAACTTAGTGAGTACTGTAATTCCTCCTCCTTTTTTTTTTATTAATACATTAGGTACATTTGCATTTGTGCAGTTACCCTAAACTATATGAAGGGGAGTACAGTGTGTCAAAAAGCTAGCTACGTGATGCTAAAAAAATGCTCCTCCGGGCGGTTTCATATGGTGAATTCCGCGGATAGTAAACTTCGATGTTTAATCTCCATTCCTCGCTATATCTGACGGTCTCCTCAATTCCCACTCTACTGAAGAACGCAGTTACCAGCTCCTGATTTTTCTAGTCGGTTGTCTAAATTTGTCTGGATTTCTCCTATGTTCACAATGCCAATTTTAATCGAGGTAAACAATTAAATATATATATATTCAGTTCAGCAATTTTTCTCCAATGACACCTTGCTTTCTGGTTTGCCTTCCACCTGTTCCATAACTGACAACCCCAACCCACTACCTCATGAACAAGAGTCATATCTCGTTCCTCCTCCCTTCCACCCCTTCCACAACTGCTTCTAACTGACGTAAACAAATATTTAGTCTCCTGTTAAAGAATATATATATATATATATATATATATATATATATATATATATATATATATATACATATATATATATATTGTATATATATATATATATATATATACATATATATATATATATATATATATATATATATATATATATATATATATATATATATATATATACATATATATATATATTGCATACATATATATATTGCACCAGAGGTGGTACCCCTTCTAGGTATTAAATATATATATATATATATATATATATATATATATATATATATATATATATATATAAAGAAAACAACAGCAGGGGTGGAGCTTTGATTGACACATCATTCTGAAGGCAACATTATAAGGCAATAAATCACTCTCGAGAACAAACTTGTCACTCCTCCCAGTCCTTGACCACCACCCACGCACGATCGCACACGCGTGCACGCACACACACACACACACACACACACACACACACACACACACACACACACACACACACACACACACACACACGCACACACTTCACACTTTGGAATGTTAACACCTATTTTGTTATAAAAATTGTCTGTCAATATATGTAAAACATATTTAATTTCTTAAAATATATTTCCTCGACACTTTCTCACACGCCTAAAACCCGTAGTTCACACTCACGGAAATGCATAAACACGGATCTTTTTTACTCAAAGCCTGAGCGCACCAAGAGGGATAGGGACGGAACGATGAAATTAAGGACAGGGAGCCCAAGTTCGCAGAGAATGACAATAAGGTGTGTGTGAGAAACTTAAGATCACATTCTAGTAAGTCTTCACAATAGGGCAAAAGGGAGTGCCCTATTGTGCCTTAAGTGTGAGAGATGGTGGTAAACCAAACAGCACTGGAAGACTTCGAGATTGCCAGAGATGAGCTGAAGAGCCATTGGCTTCAAGTATGCAAAACCAAAGCTTCTGCATTAGATGGAATCTCCCTATAGACAATAAAGGAAGACTTTATTATCGACTTGATAATGGTTCAGGACGGACCGAAACGTCATCGTCCCTTCACCTTCTAGTGTGTGGTCTGGTCAATCAGTAAAGGAAGAACCGGAAGACTCTGTGTTGTCCACGTTCTGTGGAATATACTAATTTACTAAAAAAATAAAATCTTCCAGAAAGTTGGAAAATAGCCCTTGTAGTTATAATATTCAAGACGAGAGATAGACAGAAGGCTCAGAACTACATGATATTATACCTAACTTGCAAACAATGTAATGTAATTTAGGTCACGAGAAAAGCTAGTAGCACATCCGAAGAGAATGGACTCTGTAATGCCTCACCAGCATGGGTTCAGGGATTGGTAGATCATTCCCCCGCAAACTGACCAGTTGTATGACTGGGTAACATAAAAAAGACTGGAAAGGGTGGGTAGACTGCCTATTTTTGAATTGTCAGAATGCCTTTGACACAGTACGACACATGACTCATGTGTACAAGCTGAAGTACAAGCTGGAGAAGTAAGCAGCATTAACAGGAGAAAGTGCTATAGTGTACAGGAGAGTATAAACCATTTAAAAAAAAAGTTGAGAATAACTATGAGGATTGAGATCTCAGATTGGAATGATCTCGCCAGTGGGATTCGCACAGGGATCAT
>WNGS01003388.1:7562978-7588136 GCA_020271785.1 Procambarus virginalis
TTGAAAAGCCTTGAACGCCACAAGAAGTTTGGTCAGGGACCGGGCCGCGGGGGACGTTGAGCCCGAAATCAATGCAAGGTAACCAACAGCAAACATAACGGGGGGAGGTTTGAGGCTCACGTTGTCTGGCTTGCATCAACGCGTCACTTATAACTGATTGGAATATTTTTCAGTGTCCCAATTCCTGTTTCTCCCTAATCAACGATTCTAAACTTTTTTCTTGCGTGAATTAATGTGTTAGTTCCAAGAACGTTCCGCTAAACAGACTACTGTGTGTGTTTGTAGTTTGTTCCCCTACAGGAACTTTTACACTAGAAGGTGAAGGGACGACGACGTTTCGGTCCGTCCTGGACCATTCTCAAGTCGATTGTCGACTGAGAATGGTCCAGGACGGACCGAAACGTCGCCGTCCCTTCACCTTCTAGTGTGTGGTCTGGTCAACATATGCGAGCATACTTTAGAATGAGAAAAACAGAAAACATTGTCTTCTTCCTTCTCCCTAACTTCTAACCTTCTCTCAACTTCCGCCTGTTTCCCTCAAATGCTCAACCTATCCCATTCCACTCCATCGCTCTAACCCCCACCGCTGATATAATTGTATCTCTCCCTATTTACCCTCTCCTATCCTATCATTTATCACCACCATTACGTCCTCTGCCTCTCACCTTTCCATTCCATCTCATGCTGACATTCTCCCCTCCCACTCACCCTTGCTAATGCCATCCCACCCAAACCCTGGTCCGCTATACCCTCTTCGACCCCCCTCGTTCTCCTCCTCTAACAACATAACAAAAATTAACTCACCTTTTTCCCCTCTCTCCCTCGGGGCCAACTCACGAAGAAGGGCGATCGTCTTCCATCGTCTGGGTAGTCATAACCTTCTACACTACCACCACCTTAGCACCAAGCTCTGATCCTTCTACTATTATCGCTCTCCCTCACTCTTCCCCCCTCTCGTTTAGCCCATTTTTACCTTCCCCCTCCCTCCCTCTTTCCCCAGCCGCCTCTCTCCATCTCGCTTCCATTGAGGATGCTGATGGAGAACACGACCCGCGTCTCCTACAACGACGCCCTCTTGGTATTTGTGAGAGTGTCAGAAAGAGGAGGGCCAAATTTGGTAGTTTTCAGCGTTCTTCCTCTTTAGGTATTGGTCTCAGGGATGACAGTAGGGAAAAGGTTTTCTGTTCTTTCTTATTTTATGGTCCTCCATCTCCTACCTTCCCCTACCTACTCCCTTTACTCCCTTGTCTCTTCTCTACATGTGCGCACGCGCGCGTGTGTGTGTGTGTGTGTGTTTGTGTGTGTGAGAGAGAGAGAGAGAGAGAGAGGAGAGAGAGAGAGAGAGAGAGGAGAGAGAAGAGAGAGTTGTTTGATGTTTGTTTTATGATTGTACAGATTTGCTTACTTATTATGCCTTTTCTTTGATGTCTTCTAATTCCTTCTCTGATCCTATATTCCTCCATCCTCTCTTCTTGTGTTATTATTGTATTCCTTTTCTCTCCTATTTTGTTTTGTTTTTGCTTCTCACATGTTGCGTCCTATGTCTCTCCTTTCCTTAATTACCCTTTTCTCACATTCGTTAATCCCTTACTTGCCCATTTTTCCGTTCCTTCTCTTCACCTTTCTCTATTTCTTGACTTTCTATGGCAATCCTTTCTCTTTCTTCACATCTAGCCCTATCCTTCCAAGCCTTCGGCATGTTTCCCTTAGCATCGACATGTCTCCCTTAGTCATCCTATCCCCCCCTCTCCCCAGTCTTCATCCAATCCTCCAATCTATCCATTCCTCTTCCTCCATCAATCCCCATCCTAATCTTTCTCTTCATCCAAACTCCTCTTTACACATTTTCATCCACATCTACATCTCACACCCTATCCGTCGGAACTTATGCATCCACATCCTTTCTTATAGTCATTCTATCCACCCAGTCTCCATCCAGTCCCTCTCACATCATCAATCCCCATCCCCTACCCTTCTCTCTCTCTCTCTCTCCCTCTCGTCCATGTGGCCGGCAGTGGACCATCTATCAGGGCAGACGGGGCGTTTTCTGGCTCGCCACTCTGGTGTTATTACCACATTTTCCGACCCATTGCGTCCTTTGGGCCATAGATCTGGCTGACAGACATCATGAGGTTTTTATTGTGGGGGCATGAAGCGTTGACACCCCATGCTGCCAGGGGGGGAAAGGGCGGAGACGATTGGGAAGGGAAGGGGGGAGGGTGAAGGGAAGTATGGCAGGGAAATAAAAGAAACAGATGGGATAGGATAATGAGAAAATGATAAGGGAGGTGGATGGAGAAGAGAGATATAGCAGGCAAGATTAAAATAAGTATTGGGTAGAGGTTGAAGGATAGAGGAAAGGGATAAGGGCCGAACTCTGAGTAGGAGCGATGATGGAACGTTGGGTATGTGGAGGAACAGATAGGGGTAGATAAGGGAGAAAAGCTCTTCAGGAAAGGGGTAATATAGAATTATGGGGTTCTGAAGAATTGGTGGGGATTAAGCAATGAGTTGGAACGGTATATGGAATGAGGCGACAGAGTGTGAGGCTATGGAATGACTTTAGTTGTGCTAAAAAGAAAAATGCATTGAAAGGATTATGGAATGAGCAGTGGGATTATGTAACAGGTGTGTTGGGTGTGGGAGGGGAATCAAGCCATTCTTGCGCAAATAAAAAAAAGTAGCAAATTGGTCCCCAGTCCTGCCAGATGGCTTTGCCATAAATAGGAACAGAATACGCCATTTTCGCAGATAAATTGCTTCAGCATGGTGCTGCATACATACAACTAGAAAAAGGAAAATATATGCAGAGCCTTTGTAGGTATATAGCGACCCAATATATATATATATATATATATATATATATATATATATATATATATATATATATATATGGAGAAGATGTATGATGTGTGGCGGTGCTGTGGATCGAGTTTGTCGTCAGGGGATGGGGATGGCACTTTCCTATTAGGACTTGTCTATCCGTGACCTCAGGGAAGTGAAGTGTAGTTCTGTATTCCCCGGTTACTTGCTTTACCTAGTGCATTATAATTTAACTACTCTGACGCTTGAATTCTTCACGAATCCGGCCTTGATTAAATTGTTGATTGAGGTGACTTCCACAACTTTCAATGCATTCCAGTTGTATAGGGTACGAATATTTCCTGGCATTTCTTTGACTCATCTGCGTATTCCAGCTTCCACATATTTCTTGTCCTTCCATTTCTCACCTTAAAGAGGCTGTCCTTGTCCATCTTATAATTCCCCTCAGTATTTGATATGTTCTGATCATGTTCACAATTTTTCTTCTGTCCTCTACGGTTGTGAGATCTAGTTACCTTACCTAATACTTTTACCTTAACCTTTTTAACTTTGGTAATAATCTCGTTGGAATTCTTTTTATTTCTTACATTTTGCGTTGTTATGCTTCACGTGGTGCGGATTCCAGGCCGGTGCTGTTTATTTCAGCATTGGTTTAACGAAGAATCTGTAAATTACCTTCAAAGAGTTCTAACTTAGGTTTGTAAACGACGTTCTAATGCTCCATTTGCTGCCAGTGGTGCGTGAAAGTGTACGTGGTATTGGGGAGTGTGGTAGTGATGATGGTGTGGTGTAGTGGTGGTGAGTTTCAAGTCCAGGGAGTGTTGTGGAGGTGGTGACTTTCAAGTCCAGGGAGTGTTGTGGAGGTGGTGACTTTCAAGTCCAGGGAGTATTGTAGTGGCGGTGGTGGTGGTGGTAGTGGTGGTGAGTTTCAAGTCCAGAGAGTGTTGTGGTGGAGTTTCACGGTCTTGTGATCACGTAACACAACACTTGTGTGTTTCGTGCCTTGGTTTTTAATGTGGTTATGAAAGCAGGTAATATAGTGAGATTATAGAGTTGTGTTGTTGATAGTATGGTGTTATGGCTGTTGGTAGCGGGTATAGTGCTGCGCTCATGGTCACGAACATGGTGGTGGTGTGGTGAAGGAGTGAGTGATGTGGATTAAAAGTGACGGTGTGACAGTGGTTTAACTGTCATATAATGGTGTGACGGTACTGTGCTGGTGTAACGGTCATATGAGGGTGTGTCATAAGGTGACCTGACACTGTCATTCTGGTGAATTACAAACCCTCCATCACAGAGTAACCACTGCACCACTAAACATACAAAAGTGACATAGCAAACATTATGCAATGCCTCTCCTGTAACGAGTCTTGCAGGTGCCGCCAACCAGATACACCGTGGGTTTATACCAGCTGACTAAATTCAATAAACACTACTAATTTCTCTTATCAATTCCAAACACCACGCTAGGATCACTGCGTAGTCGTCACTGCCGAAGCTCCCGTCGGCATATAATCACTCCAGTGACGTGGGGATGTTCACAGCCTTGCATCTCTAATCACCAACGCCTGGAACATCTGCAGCAACCAAGATGCAGCTTCCAGTATTCAGTAGGTGGACAATTGCAGCTGCAACAGCCATTAAGATCTCTGATACGAGGACGTTCAGCGTTGTCTAAGAGAAGCTGATGATGTTTATCGTGTTGTTAAGGAACTTTAACATGAATGTTAATGTTTGTTAATGTTTTCTGCTTATTATAGTTGTTGCTTTTGGCTCGAGATTGTGAGAGGTTTGGCGACGAGGACGGAGGTCAGAGGAGTCACAGATGTGTGATGGTGAGGAGCTACAGGTGTGTGATGGTGAAGAGCTACAGGTGTGTGATGGTGAGGAGCTACAGGTGTGTGATGGTGAGGAGCTACAGGTGTGTGATGGGGAGGAGCTACAGGTGTGTGATGGTGAGGAGCTACAGGTGTGTGATGGTGAGGAACTACAAGTGTGTGATGGTGAGGAGCTACAGGTGTGTGATGGTGAGGAGCTACAGGTGTGTGATGGTGAGGAACTACAGGTGTGTGATGGTGAGGAGCTACAGGTGTGTGATGGTGAGGAGCTACAGGTGTGTGATGGTGAGGAGCTACAGGTGTGTGATAGTGAGGGCCCACAGGTGTGTAATGGTAAGGACCCACAGGTGTGTGATAGTGAGGACCCACAGGTGTGTGATAGTGAGGACCCACAGGTGTGTGATAGTGAGGATCCACAGGTGTGTGATAGTGAGGGCCCACAGGTGTGTGATAGTGAGGGCCCAGAGGTGTGTGATGGTAAGGACCCACAGGTGTGTGATGGTGAGGGGCCACAGGTGTGGTGACAAGGAGGGTTGGCCTTCTGCTCTACGTGGTTTATTCTCGTCTCGTTTCCATTCGTTTGCCTTCAGATGTGTCCGACCATTACTCATCCCATTATCAGTATGCAGCGAGGTTCCCTTCCCCATCACTCACCTGGGTGGACAGGTGCCCAGGGAATAATTAATGTACAGGTGCGCACCAAGAAATCATTCATCCGCGTCATTATATGTGCTGGCGAACTAACGTGCATAAAGACGTACAGATATAGCGTACACACACACACACACACACACACACACACACACACACAATGCCTTTAGAAATTTGTGTAAGGAATCTTTCAGAACCCTGTATACCACTTATGTAAGACCAATCCTGGAGTATGCAGCTCCAGCCTGGAGTCCATACCTAGTTAAACACAAGACAAAGTTAGAGAAGATTCAGCGGTATGCCACCAGGCTCGTCCCGGAACTGAGAGGATTGAGCTACGAGGAAAGGCTAAAGGAGCTGAACCTCACATCCCTGGAAAACAGAAGAGTAAGGGGAGACATGATAACCACCTACAAAATTCTCAGGGGAATTGACAGGGCGGACAAAGAGAAACTCTTCACCACGGGTGGGACACGAACAAGGGGACACAGGTGGAAACTTAGTACCCAGATGAGCCACAGAGACGTTAGAAAGAATTTTTCAGTGTCAGAGTAGTTAATAAATGGAATGCATTAGGCAGTGATGTGGTGGAGGCTGACTCCATACACAGTTTCAAGTGTAGATATGATAGAGCCCAGTAGGCTCAGGAATCTGTACACCTGTTGATTGACAGTTGAGAGGCGGGACCAAAGAGCCAAAGCTCAACCCCCGCAAGCACAATTAGGTGAGTACAATTAGGTGAGTACACACACACACACACACACACACACACACACACACACACACACACACACACACACACACACACACACCACACACACACACACACACACACACACACTGATGTTCTGAACATCAGAACAGCGTTCAGGAACCTTTGTAAGGAAACATTCAGATTCTTGTATACCACATATGTAAGACCAATCCTCGAGTATGCGGTCCCAGACTGGAGCCCGTACCGGTTGGGCTCGGTTCCTGTATTACCAATAAAGATTTCAATATCTAAGTGTATCTATATCCCCCAAGAGCCTTGAACATATCTCCAATCAACAGGTAAATGAGCAGAAACAATTAAAGAGGAACCTCATGGGTAGGAAATAGAGCATCATTGTGAGAGAGTGGATGGAAGAAAGGAAGGACTTATCAGGAGAAAGCACTAAGCCATTACGACTATGTAGCACTCGGAAGGGATCAGGATCAGGATTTGGGATGGGACGGGGGAGGGGAAAGGAATGGTTCCCAACCACTTGGACAGTCGGGGATTGAACGCCAACCTGCATGAAGTCAAGTGGTGTAAGGCACAAGATGGGTACCAGGGCACAAGTTAACACCGGGATCAATACTTGGACCCCTATATTTTTCTAATATAGAAGTAGACTGGAAGATGACTCGTGGTGATTACAAGGAAGCTTAGATGTGTGGATAAAGAGCTGACATTGTAACTATAAGGTGTGAAGGATAGATGAAATTGTTTATGTAATAACCTAAGATGAGGTCTGATAAAGACCTTTTGTGCCCTCTGTAATGCTTTTGTGCTACCGCTCACAGGATGAGTATGGGGTGCACAATAAACTAGTCGCCTTCGGCGGCAACAATCAAAGGCCGACAAAAACATAGACGTGACAACTCGTCTTTAGTTGTCGTCTCGTCTCGTAGTTGTCTCGTCGACAACTTTAAAGGAGAGACAACTTCCAGAATCAAAGATAAATATCTGCGAGCACACATAACCCAAAGTTTAACATATGAGGAACACATTAACATCAGCATCTTATTTAAAATCGGTCAATTACGAATTATTTCTCAGGATACTAGATAACGAGTCCTTCAAAACACAGGGTTCAACCTACATAAGCCCGACCATCGAGTATAGAGCTCTGTCATGGATTGTAACCATGATATATATGTGCTTCAGCCTACAGTTTAGACCTATTGTCTTATGTATGACCCTCTGTCCTGCGTGGCAGTGAATACTAGCATTATCCTCACTTTAATAAGACTATCACAATCCTCAGATTAGGCAAAATTGTAATTAATTTTGTCAATAAAGATGTTAATAATAATAATATGTCATGGAGCTTCCTCTAAACGAACACGAATTATTACTAAAGGAATTCCGGAATCGAGTGATTGGGCTTTTAATAATTGAACTGACTGAGAGGTCGTAACCTTACCAATCTGGAGGAACGACGAGATATGAAAACAGAGATATTGACAGAGTCCTTTGTGATCAAACATCAATATTTTGTCAAGGGATTAAAGATGATGGAGAGATACAAAGTGTTAAATATAGCATGAGCCATGATAAGAGGCGAGCTGTCCGCCTCGCTGACACGCTGCGTGTGCTTGCTAACTATGCAAACCGTTCTCTGCCTGATCAGTGAGAGGTGCGAGTGTTTGGGAATTTCTTTGGTGTAATTCACCTACATGAATGTCCATAGATGGATGCTGTGAAGCACTGAGATGCTGTGAAGCACTGAGATGCTGTGAAGCACTGAGATGCTGTGAAGCACTGAGATGCTGTGAAGTACTGAGATGCTGTGAAGCACTGAGATGCTGTGAAACACTGAGATGCTGGTGTTCAAGTTTTGCTGCTTCATATTGAGGTGTCATATATATATTTTTTAACATCCTGTTTTGCCAACCTGATCTCATCCCCCACTATTCACCCCCCCCCATCCCCATTCAATGCTAAAAAGCACTTCCCATTTACTTACTCTACCCGCTTTTCTCCGTCTCCCAGATTCCTCTGAGAGAGGAATCACCGTCTCCCTGGCTCCTCTCCCTCTCCCTGGCTCCTCTCCCTCTCCCTGGCTCCTCTCCCCCACCGCTCATTACCGTCTAGATTAATAGCTCGCCAAAGATCGCGACACCGGAGATACTTCAGGATGCGACAGTCCGGCCCCCATCCCTCCAAACTCTCTCTCTCTCTCCTCTCTCTCTCTCTCTCTCTCTCTCTCTCTCTCTCTCTCTCTCTCTCTCTCTCTCTCTCTCTCTCTCTCTCTCTCTCTCTCTCTCTCTCATCTCACCTCACGCAGACTCTTCCTTTCTCCTCCTGGCATGAATCAAGTGACGTCTTATCAGTGGGCGTAAAACAGAATTATAGGATGATATTTGTATTGCTAACACCTCAAGAAATAAAGCCGTATACTCTATTGTCCTTGATCTCAACACTGATGCATCGGTGTTTTGGTGCTAAGTCTTTCCATTAATCTTTACTGCCAGATCCTTTTTCTTGTTTGATTTTGCGATGTCGACATTATTGGGTTGAAAGAGAGAGTATTGCATTTTATTTCCAATGGTAAAATGAAATTGTTTCTCTTTATTACCTTGCACGTAACTTTTTGTCTATTGATTATTAGGGTCGTCCTGGGAGAGAGTACAGTTCTTCTGTAAAGTTTCATATCTATCTCTCGTCTGTAAGTTAAATAATATTCCTTAATTGTTTTTTTCCTTTAATTTATAATTTGTAAACTATTTTAATTATTTAAGCATTTGTGTAATAAATAAAGCTCTTGAATTTAAACTGAATTATTGTCATCATTATTATAGTACGTAAGTTGTATATTACTAAATTTAAGTATATATATATTTTGTTTAAGCTGCTGTGCATCTATTCAAATCGTCAAAATTGTAATGATTTCATCAAGACATTACTAATCTGATTATATTACCATAAGTGTTAATGAAATATGAACACTGATAAACTTAGAACATAACCCTCAACCCCCTCCAATTGTTACGTTTCCCCACTCGGTCTTAACCCCCCCCACCCATTGTTGCTCAATTAACCTCAGTTTCCAATCCTTTAGACATGCCCCAACCTTATTTAATACGTTGCCTTTGATACCACAAGTTTTCAATCTTCCTAAATTATCTCTCATGTGGAACGGTGTCAAAGCTGTGGTAAAGTCAAGATGAATTATATCGTGAATGTTTATCACAACTGAGAGTTTTAAAACTTTTGTATAAAATGAAATTATGTATGTTAGGCAAGAACGCCCACTTGTGAGTCCATAATTTATCAAACCGTGGGTTTGAAGGATTATTTTCATTGAAGTTGCTTTTCTTGCTTCCAGCTGTTTTCTCACAATTGATATCAGGCTAACTGACCGGTAGAGGGCAATAATCATCTCCATTTGTAATAAAATGTACCATGTTAGCAACACTCACTGTTGCTAGGAAAAAATACTGAGGAAATCGAATCATTACAGAGATTTGTAAGTGGAACACTGACTACCATTTTACGTTATGTTTTGACTTTACCTTTTGATGACTACAGATCTTATATCTTACAAGAAACTATATATTTTATTCGCTGTTTTGTCTTCATCTCTCTGATGGTCACATATATAAAATAATTTAGAATGTTGCTCAATATCACCATCAGTTAAATGACATGAAATAATTTAGTGACCCAAATCAAATCAAATTATCACAAGATAACTCATTCTTTTGTTGATCTTTTGTATGATATAGTTGGAAGTCCAAGTCCTAATAGACTTGGCATCACCAACTCTCTGACTTCCTAATCTCTCTGCCTTTTGTACCTCTTTCTGAATATTTATCTTGAAACGTTTTTCTGCAAAATTCTTCGAGCTGCCTTACCTAATTAAGACTTCAAATGCTTTCCATTGTTTTTTTATCAACAAGAAACTTCCAATGTTTGATTATTCACTTTGAATTATTTTTCTACTATGTGACCTACATGGAACATATGAACAATGTGTGTACAATGTGGACTTGAGTTATATTTTTTATTTATTTTTTCCCAACCACCTGGACTGATCGGAAGAGTGACTACTTCGCTTCCTACTGGGCTTGATTCCTGATGGTTCAAGTGGTTGGGAAAAATGGTTCCTTCACTCTGGCCTCATATCATAACTCCATGTTCTCATTCTCCAGGTCCTTGTGCATATTTGCCAGCTTCTTGTCTTCATAAGATTGTAATGTAGCACTTGGGAGGAATATGATAGGAAATCTGATAGAACAATGGGAAGGAATGGTATCAAACTACTTTGATCATCGGGGGATTGAACGCCGACCTGCAAGAAGCGAAACCGTTGCTTTACCAATCAGTCCGTTCATACCAAGTTCACCAGAGAGCTCTCTTGATAAGTACAATTGAACCAAGAGACACCAAATTGCTTTAATCTTTCTGCGATATGTCCCATAACTGGAACAAAATAATAAGGCATCTATAGTATATGAGAGAATGGCTAGTCTGCCCAAAGTTAGTGGACAGACGCCTGGGGGTAGTCTCACCCAAATAGGCAGAGGGAATAGTCTGGGGTACCGGATGAACATAGGCTGATCGAGGCCACCATAACTCAAAAGAGAACAGTGTGTCAGGGTCATATTCAGACCCCCCGATGATTTGTGGTCACCGTCCACTGGCTACACCTACGAAAATATTTTGAAAACTAAATTTAAAAATATATTTCTCTTAAACACCATTATTCATTATTCTCGGGAAAATTAACATAACTTTTCTGGTATTCAAAGACCATAATCCCCCAAACCACACAAATTCAGTTCTGCCCCTCACCCACCATAACAAAAAATAAAAGCCAGCCCATAGATTCCAAGAGAGAGAACTTTTACATTCTGTTTAAATGTCATTTAATATTGTGAAAATATAGTGACACTTGCTCCTATATATATATATATATATATATATATATATATATATATATATATATATATATATATATATATATATATATATATATATATATATATATATATATAGTGGTAGATTAGAGAAGGATGGAAAGCTAACCCATATATATTCTGAGAAAAGGGGGGAGGGGGACGAGGGGAAAGAACCAAAGGGTAAGGGAGGGGTGACAAAGGGTGTAAGAGGGGAGGACAAGGGGAAGGAACGAAATAAGGAGAAAACCTGAGGGACTGGAAACGAGGGGGTGATTGGTAAGCTGAAACAAGAAGGGTGAGAGGTGGTTGGGACTACCCCAGGCCCTCGCCTGGTACCACACTCCCCTAGTATATACTATATTATAATTTGAAAGTAGCACGTAATATATTAAAATATATTAAATTATGAAAGTAAAATTTTCAGCGTCAGTTACAGCCCCGCTCCTGTGCCAGGTAAGTCTACTTCGGGTTCACCATAGCCCGTGCTACTTGGAACTTTTTCTACCGAGTAGCTGAATCTATAAATACAACAACAGGAAAGTAGCTGCTCATAACTCTTACAGCTGGTTGATTAGAGTCTTTAGACTCCTTCGCCAGTCTCTGGCGAAGGAGTCTATGATCCTAAAGGCAAAAATTTGAAAGATCTTTAAAGGCGCAAAATTCACAATAACGCGAGTGAAAAATTACACACCCAACCAACAAGTCAGAAAATAAAGTAGTTAATATAAAAGTTATATATATTAGTTAATATAAAACTAATTAACGACGTGTAATTGGGTTGGGCGTCTAAACATCCTTCAATGTTATATTCCCATTAGACGAAAGCATTGCAAGGTTTATCAAATAAATGCCTTCAGATACGTAAAAAGTATTAAAAAAATCATTAATGTTGCAAAAAACTTGCATAGTGAGCTCTGGGAGGGGACAAAACTGCATCCGAAGTGGCACAATTTATTCAGAACTGAATTCCAGACGGGAGTTGACTCGGGTCGAGGATTCAAAGGCAGAAAAATGATAAAATCTGAGTTTTAGGATAATAAATGTAAGTGTCTTTAGTTTCCAATATTTCACTATGGTCAGACAACGCCCAAGTGTTCGAGATGCTCGAATGGTTAAGGCAAAATATGTTTTCATATTTTCTTTTCACGTGCACACGCGTGCGTATGTGTGTGTGTGTGTGTGTGTGTGTGTGTGTGTGTGTGTGTGTGTGTGTGTGTGTGTGTGTGTGTGTGTGTGTGTGTGTGTGTGTGTGTGTGTGTGTGTGTACTCACCTAGTTGTGTTTGTGGGGGTTCAGCCCTGGCTCTTTGGTCCCGCCTCTCAACCGTCAATCAACTGGTGTACAGATTCCTCAGCCTACTGGGCTCTATCATATCTACATTTGAAACTATGTATGGAGTCAGCCTCCACCACATAACTGCCTAATGTATTCCACCTGTTAACTACTCTGACACTGAAAAAGTTATTTCTAACGTCCCTGTAGCTCATTTGGGTACTCAGTTTCCACCTGTGTCCCCTTGTTCGCGTATTACCCGTGTTAAAATGTTTATCCTTATCTGCCATGTCAATTCCTCTGAGAATTTTTGTAGGTAGTGGTCATATTCACCCCTTACTCTTCTGTCTTCCAGTGTCGTGAGGTGCATCTCACGCAGCCTTTCCTCGTAGCTCATGCCTCTTAGTTCTGGGACTATAACCTAGTGGCATACCTCTGAACTTCTTCCAGCTCCGTCTTGTTCTTGACAAGGTACGGGCTCCATGCTGGGGCCGCATACTCCAGACTCCAGCGTGTGTACGTGCGTGCATGCGTGCGTGCACACATGCACGACTATTTGTGTTCATGAACGTATATTTAAGACCCCAGTAAAACTCTTCTCGGGCTTAACAGTATTAACATGTATTTGTGTGAAGGACGGATCCTCTCAGGAATGGAGCACAGGTCATAAACTCAACTAACTAGACACCTTTGGCACTAGGCGTATACTAGGTACACCCAACACTTCACTGCCTCTCACCACCACCCCCTCACCCCTCGCCCCTTTCTCTCGTAGCGGCATCTTGGGATCCGCCCCTTCTGAGGGAGAGAAGAGACGAGGACCCGTGAAGGCGGGATCGGGCCGAGGAAGGGGTTATCATGGTAGGTGAGGTGACTTTGAGGGTTAGAACGGTGGTAAGCAATGGTGGTAGTGGTTATTGGTGGTTGTGGCAGTTAGGGGTTGGTTGATGGTGGGTATTTGTGACTGGTGTTAGCTGCTGGTGATTGTTTGTGGTTATTTATGACTGGTGATAGGGGTTATTGGTGATTATGGTAGTGGTGGTTGTTGGTGACTAGCGATGGAGACTGGAAATTTGTGTGTAAGATGAAGTGAAACGAAGGTGGAGAGGAAACTGGCTTAGGGCGAAGCCCACTTGGACTCTGAGGGTATGATGGAGGGAGATCCCAGTGAAGATTAGTGATAGCTAAAAGAAATTTGCCTATTGAGGGTGTAAGACAGAAGAGAAAAGCCGGTAAAGAGCGGAGTTGGATGGAAGTTGTGAGAGGGACGAGGTTGTGAGAGGGGTGGAGGTTGTGAGAGGGAGAAAAGGCCAAGATAATGCGTCGGCATGGTGTAGTGTCTAATGGTCTAATGGTCAGGGAGAATGGCCTTTGTCCCCCTGCCGCAGGCCACGTCGTCAACAGCCACGTGTCAATATGACACGCATTCCGAGGCTTCCAGGAAAATGCATAGGGATTCTGGTGCAAGTTTAGGGATTCAAGATGACATAAATATTTAAGGAAGAGTTTTAATCACCCACAAGGGGGGCATTTAAACTTCTAAGACGGCGCCTAGAGAGGTATGTAGGCTACCAGATGCCTTTCTAAGGTTCAGGAAATATTTCTAGACTCTCAGATATACGAAGAACCAGTCGAGAACATGTATATTTTTAGGGAGACTTGTGACCTTAAATATATATGTCCAGGGAAATATATTTTCATGTCATAGATTCATGTGAACGGGCTAACTTCTGAGATGGTAAGCAGATATCCGGGAAGACGTTCAAACTTCTCGTCTGGCTCACAAATTCAAGAGATGTTTCTGCACATCATCTAAATAAAGCAAGGAGTACAAGGTACCAAAAGCATCATGGATGTGAAAATTAAAGTTGGTTTCAAGGGTGAGTAACTTTAGTCTATTTATTTTTTAGTTTAGTCGGTGTTAGAGAGCATTTAAAATAATTCATTGAAATTCGAAGAAAATTAAAAGTTTTTTTCTATCTACGCAGAGGTTATCAGACATTCAGGGTTTGTCTTCTGAGTGACCCGACATGTAGGATTTTGTCTTCCAGAGGCGCTTAAGTCATAATGGATGTTGTCTTGCTACAATTACGACATACAGATTTTTGAGGAATTTCCCTGAGGAAATGTTCATTTTTTCTAGAGGCTCTTAAAGCATTCTGAATTTGATCTTTGTGCACCTAATATGTAGGATTCAGTCTTTCCACAGACTTCAGTCATGCGGATATTTTTTTCCACAGTTACTGAAAGCAAGAGAATTTTTACATTCCAGAAGCATGAAGATTTTGTACATTCAGATGCTCCTAAGATTTGCAAGATTTGTCTCTCAAGAGGCACTGAACACATGCGGATTTGGTACTTCCAGAAGCACTTAAAACAAGCGGATGATCTCATTTCAGACGTTCTTAAAGATGCGGATTTGAATAGAAACAAAATTTTACAAGAAAACTTACAAAACTTCAAAATATATTTATAAATATTTTTATTAGCATGGGATAAGAAATAGGAAGAAATTCCTCTTTCATTTGGGATGAATCACTTTCTAAAAACGTTAGTAAGAGACTCATCCTAATATCAACAGCAAAGAATATTCATCAAATTCACAAAGCCTGCTTTAAAATGCGATCGAGAGAAGAGAAAAAGCACTCGTGTCTATTCATATATTCTTGCATGAGAACAATTCATTTTGCTCACCAACTTTGCTGGTTAGGTTTTGCAAGGGGAAGACTGACACCTGAGTGTATCTTATGTGTGTGTGTGCCAACTTGTTGATATATTGCAGAAACTAAGTCAGTTCTCCTCTCTCTTGGCTGTCGGCCATGAGTTTATCATAAGAACATTGCTGTTTTGTGTTTAGTTTTCCGTTATCGCAATGCTGCCCTACAATTTGAGCTTGGCTCCGCCCGGCTTTGGTGTGGGCGAGGCAGCTCCCAGGTGAGTGATGGGAGGGAGGAGGAGGCAGCTCCCAGGTGAGTGATGGGAGAGAGAGGGAGGGAGGGAGGAGCAGCTGGGATTGAGGCAACGGTGTAAGTTATGCTCTTGTCCACTCATGGCCTGCCTGACTGCCTCGTTCTGCATGCCTGCGTCGTCCGCCCCCTCCGTCACTGCCACCAACACCGTCACTACATCACCACCACCACCACCACCACCACCACCACCACCACCACCACCACCACATGGTAGCCACTCCATCACAACCACCACCACCACCACATGGTACCCACTCCATCACAACCACCACCACCACATGGTAGCCACTTCATCACCACCACCACCACCACCACCACCACCACATGGTAGCCACTCCATCACAACCACCACTGCACCATACTCATCCCAATCATGTTTCAACTTCGTCACCATTTCCACCGCCCGAAGTGATCCAATTAGCCACTATACAAATTCAATTCCATTACGTGTGAGGTAACGTCATCATCATCATCAACACTATCGTACCAACATCGCCACCATCACTACCACCATCGAAACTGGCAGTTATCCACCCAGACATGCCAGTGATGGTCATCGGAGCACTGAAACACCTCCCCCCTTTTTCTCTTCTGAGAGGCAAAAAACATTCCATTATTTCTCCAACCATCAAGGTGCCAGGGCTCATCACTTGCTGGAGAGTGACACTCTTATTGTCCCTCTGCTCCTTCAGATGCTGCTAACTGTTAAACCGACGAGCAACGGCAAATTTAGTACCGGATTTGGTTTCCCTCGGCGCTGGTAAATTAATCCGGCACTTGCATAATAATTATTATTATTAAGAAACTTAATACATTAGTTTCTGTTTCAAAAAATGTGGAGAAGAAACCCAATATATATGTAAGTGTATTGGGTCTTCCTTCACCTTCATTATTTTCATTATTATTGTTATTGAGAAAATACTTTGGAGCCGTGATGAGGATTCGAACCTATGCTCTGGGTACTGTCAAGCACACGCCTTAAGCCACTACACCACGACATGGTTAAAAGCGATGCAACCTGGGATTCAACTGAATCCTCTACGGTTCCTGAGGCTTCATTTGAAGCTGTGTTAGCCATGTGCATCCTCCCCCCCCCCATGCACTTTGGGTGTGGTCTAGGAGTTTACTCATGCACCTAAATGTAGTTACCTAAATGTAGTTACCCTAGTGTAATCACCCAAGTGTAGTTACAGGGTGAGAGCTACGCTCGTGGTGTCCCGTCTTCCCAGTACTCTTTGTCATATAATGCTTTGAAACTATTAATGGTTTTGGTCTCCACCACCTATTCACCTGAGGTGTGGTCTAGGGTGTATGCTTGGGAATACCCAGATGAGGGGGTTCGAATCCTCTTGATGAGTCCTACTGATGTTCTCATTGATACAACGCTAATGTGATTTCTTTGTGCAATATTATTATTATTATTATTATTAAATTTTAGTAGTAAATCTTAATTTATCATATACTTTGCTTCGGCTCATTAAAATAATTTGAGAGTGATTAGAAAGGGTGAAGAGGGCAGAGCAGAGGGCTAATTGGTCGTTTCTCATTACCTTCACCCCTTTATAATCACCTCGTTAATGGCTGCCTGGAAATTAAGTTGGGCCCGTCTCGACTACCTCATTCACACTCGCCCCCCGATGATGTCCTGGAGTGAGAGACTCCATCCTAACAGCGATGAGAAACAAATGCCTAACTGCGCCACTCTTCAACTCTCCCCCCCCCTCCCCTCCCCCTCCCCCCCTGTTATTGTGCCAAAGCGAATCCACTCTCTGAATCATTCTTCCACTCCCGAAAATGCGCAAGTGAACACGAACGCGCACATCACTAGCAAAATATTAGTTTTCTTATAATACAACAAAACTGTCCTCTTACTTAGCGCACCATATTTTTACGCATATTTTAGGCCTGATCGGCGACCGGGCCGCGGGGACGTCAAGCCCGGAAGCACCTCAAGGTAACCACCTCTAGGTAACCCCCCCCCCCTCCGTAAACATTTGCGGAGGTATAGGCAAATTGTAACCACCTTAGTATTGACGCTTCTGTTGACTAATAATTATAGGGCTCCGGTAGGTAAGGTGGGTGGTCCTATGTTTTCACGCTTTTAATCAGTCTAATCCACAACATTTTTTTTACGGAGGGGAAATTGAGAGAACGGGCTGGGGTGTTCATGTCCAAGATGTCTACAGCAATGAGAATGGGAAGAGTTGGGAGGTCAAGACTACAGACAGACACAGAGAAAGAAGAGGACATAGTTGTGAAGAAAACCACCACCCGAAGAACATATGAAAATAATATTATACAAAGTTGATATAGATAAGAATAGCCTTACGGGAACCTAGATAAAGAAAAATCTGGTGTTCTATATATGATACAGGAATTATATAACCTACGTGAGACTTGCTTTGCAGCTCCTGCATAGAACCCATACCTGGTAAAATATACAATTGAATTTTATAAACATTTTGCCTCATCATCTTGAGATTATCTTGAGATGATTTCGGGGATTTTTAGTGTCCCCGCGGCCCGGTCCTCGACCAGGCCTCCACCCCCAGGAAACAGCCCGTGACAGCTGACTAACACCCAGGTACCTATTTTACTGCTATTTTACTGCAATCATACATGAGAACAGCTGCTCACTTTCAGCGTTTTACTGTTGAGAAAGTCCGGGATCTTCAAGAAACGTGGAGTAAAGATGGTGCCAAAACCACACCTGGTATTTTTACTTAATTCCTAACTTTATTTTCCTTATTATTTTTTTATTAATCACTGTTTTTTTTTTTGTAAATGGAGATTTCACAATGTTATGACATAGATGTGCAGTTTTTATTTTTGGTATTATTTTTACTCCAAACGTGGCCACACATTTACAATGCTAACCTGCATATATATATATATATATATATATATATATATATATATATATATATATATATATATATATATATATATATATACATATATATATATATATATATATATATATATATATATATATATATATATATATATATATATATATATATGCAGAATAACCACATGTGAAAAATAGAAAATGCTTAACGCGTTTTCGGCTAATTCGCCTTCATCAGAGCAAAGTAGAATGAAGATGTAGAATTCATCTTCATTCTACTTTGCTCTGATGAAGGCGAATTAGCCGAAAACGCGTTAAGCATTTTCTATTTTTCACATGTGGTTATTCTGCATACTTGGATCAGTGTTTTTGTGATCATTGTTGCATATATATATATATATATATATATATATATATATATATATATATATATATATATATATATATATATATATTCTTCAGTCCTCTATAGACAGGGTTAGAGATCTGCTAAACATCGTTCAGATCTGCAACGTTCAGTGATTTATTGAACAATCAACTACAGAAGGTGATTGCAGTGCTTCGACTTAAAAATATATCACAAGTCGCTATAATGTCATTAGATGCATTATAGCAATTTGTAAGTCCCTTTCAAAGGAAACCATTTAGTTTGGGGACATCATCTAATGTTGTCACCGTCTGTTCAGTTATCTATCAATAGCAGAGGCTCTTAAGTGTGCTAACGATAGCATATTATAAGGAGGTACTGGGCGAGACTTATTCATACTAGCGTTTGGAGCTACGAAATCATACTTGCTGTGAAAATCCCTCAATCAGTTCCCTTAGCAATGATATCACGTGTCCTGTTTGGTCTGCACACATCCCAGGTTCAATGGGAAAAACATGCTTTCACACAGCAATTGACGATTTGCTGTTTGAACTGGAAACAGTCTGTGGATTGGGGTTGGTTGTGGTGGGTGGTGGTGGCCAGTGGTGGAGGTCAGGTATTGAGGGGGATGGGGATTGGAGATTGTTGTTGTAGGAGGGGTGTAGCGGTGGTGCAGCTGGTTGGGGGTGTGTGTGGTGATGGGGGGGGAAGGGAGAAGCGTCGCGTGGATCATTTGTAATAATGGATGGGAGTGTGGAGGCGGGTCATTTATTTCCGTCTCATGAAACAACCCTTCCATTAGTAACACTGCTCCCCACCCCCCTCCCATCCCACAACAACGCCCCCATCTATCCCCCATCCCCCTCTTCTCTCATCCTGTATCCTCTCCCCCCCCCCCATCTCATCCCCTCCCCCCCCTTCCAGTCTCGCATTCACCATTATTTTAAAACTTTCAATATTTTTTGTTCAAATTAGAGGTATTGGTAAACAAGAACGAGATCATAAGTCTTTGTCTAGTTATTATATATAACTCAATATGATCTATATTTCCATGGGGGTTATATGTATTTAAAGCGGTATTCAATCTTATTTTCATGCCACATCTGGCTTTCCACGTCTGCTTAAAATAATGTTTTGTGAGCATGATTAATAAGGCCATTGTATTTATATAAGTGAAAACTTATAAAAATATTATAAGTAAAATATTTAAATATTTTACATTTGTTTATTTTTCGTTTTTTCCCTCAATAACTTTCATACAATAGTTATATACATTAGTATATCCATGAAGATACTTCACCAAATAGTGAATATATCAGCAAATGTCATCTGATTGAACCACGCGCATCAGAGCAGGATATCAATTTCCCGTTGTTCCCGGGACAGGTCGGGATAGCCAAGCCTCGCTTCTTATAGATAGAGCGTTCGATCCCCGATAGTCTAAAGTGAATTGAGCACTATTCTCTCTCCCCTCCGTTCTAGCCCAGCTCGTCGTACTGGCTTAGCGCTTTCTCAGTATAGTAATATAAGCAATATTATACTATTTATTATACATATTATTTCTAAGAATATGTTAGGATATGCTATATTGACAATGTAATTCTTGTCTATCATCACTTTGATTTTGATACGAAATGCCTCAATTTACATTGTCTATATTTTTTTAATGCAAAATATGTTGCTTACAAGTATATTCTCGTTTTTAGTAACACCGCCTAGGTGTCTCCTCCAACACTGTCAAGGTGTCTGCTGCAACAGCGTCCAGATGTCTGCTGGAATACCTATTTTGTATTAATTAATTGTTTCTTAGTGTTCATTCTAACGTATTCAGGTCCTCTTCCTCTGTTTTTTCTACGTTCTCTTTGACTACCACCACTACCAGACCACCACCAGTCCACACAACCACTACCCCCAGCTGCAATAACAACAATATCACCATTAAACTATTTCACCCCCCACCCCCCACCCCTATCCTCCCCGGCCCCTATCACCACCACAATCACCGCAGCTACCACTACTCCTGCAACCACCACGTCCCACAAGTACAACCACCGCCGCTACCACCACCACTACCACCATTACAACCAGTGCCCCCTAGTTATTCTACTGCCTCGTTCCGCCACACAACTGACAAGGAGATTAATGGATGGCTGCCACGTGGACCATCGCTTGTAGTGTAAACAGTGAGACCTCATTCACAGTTTGGTAGTGCCTGTCTCACATTAGTCGTCGTGGGGGTACGGTCCATGTATCAGGAGGTCGGTTTAACAGGGAATACCTCCTCATTATCCGAAGCGTTCAGGGAGAATGGTTTATTTCATCCGGTGGGATTTACCAGGGAACCTTTACCGGGAAATGCTTTGAATCAGAACTTAGCCGCAACGGATTGTTCTGAAACACAGAGAATGGGTTATTGTGGAATCTACAGGGAATGGGGTAAAGCTATCCGGCCAGGAGGTTTGGTTTGGCAGGATAGGGCTCCTTGACTGGCTGGTCTGGCCGGATAGGCCTCCTTGGCTGGCAGTTCTGGCCGCATAGGCCTCCCTGACTGGCTGGTCTGGCCGGATAGGTCTTCCTGACTGACTGGTCTGGCCGGATAGGCCTCCCTGACTGGCTGGTCTGGTAGGCCAGACCTTCCTAGGGGTGATGCTGACGATGATAATGATGATGGAAGTGATAGTGAAGTTGACGACGATGGTGAGTGTGATAGTGAGTCAGGGATGAATAAATTATAGAAAATCACCGCTTAATAATAATGGTGAGTACGGGAGGGGCCATAGTGCTGATGATGTGGGTAATAGTGATGAGGTGTGTCATCTCTGACGCAGTAATGACAATGGGATTATTGATGAATGTGTTCGAATTGAGTTCTACGGTCGTGCCACATGTGTTCGAATATGACAGGTCGTGAAACATTTGATTTCATTAATTTGTTGTCATTTTTGTGCAGCAAGTGTTCGAATTCAGTATTAAGGTAAAGCAACATACGTTCGAATCAAAATATATTATCAAGTAACATGTGTTGGATAATTCGTTCACATTATGCCCCAAAAAAGGTGCAAAAGACTATGTATTAAAACTCAAATCAGTGACACGATAACAGTCAATGTTATTGTACATAATATGGCGGTGGTGCAGCTTCTCGTTGCATTCGTAATTACGATATTTAATCATTTATGTCACATTTCATATTAACGGAAACAGATTACCGTTCATTAGCACTGAAATAAATGACGCAAGAGTATTAAAATGTAATAGGAAATTATTTGAAGTACCTAAGCTACAATATTTTTTTATGATTCACAAGTTGAAATTGTCGAGAATGACAAGCTGAGACGGAGTGGTGGTTGGTGGAGGGGATATTGAAAACGATTCGGTTGTTGTGGTTGTTGATGTTGTGGGACTGGTGATGGTGGTGGTGGTGGTGGAACTGATGGTAATTTTTTTGTGGTGGTGGTGGAATTGATGGTGTTTTTGTGTGTTGGTGGAAGTCCTGATATTTTTTTGTAGTGATAGTGATGGTATTAGTTTTGGTGGAACTGATGGTATTGTGTTGGTGAAATAGTGATAGTTTTATGACAGTGATGGTTGTGAATAGTAAACTGCGATAACTGCAGATGATGATGATGATGATGTCCTGATGATGCTTCGTATGATACGATGATAGTTGTAGTGATGTTCCCTTGCTGGTGATGCTGCTATCACTGATGCCTGAAGTGACTGAGATGAGACCAGTGATGTTGATTGTGATAACTGCTGCCAATCAATTTATTTCTGAGGATTGGGTGATTGCCTGCATAGTTGACCACGATCGTGATGGCAACCATGACAGGAATGGCGACCAGGGCAGTGGCGGCAACAGGCTGTCTAGCTGCACTTGTCTAGTTGCACCTAGTTGCACTGTCTATAGTTCCACCAACTGGTATAGCTACTAGAAGCAGCACCTTTGAGGCGTTTCACAGATGAACCGAAAACATCCAAAGTTTGCCAAGTGAGGTCAATCACGTGACTGCACTTTCACAGGATTGTCAGGGGTCAATCATGCCAGGGGTCAATCATGCCACCCGAGTTTTTGCCCAGCCATTGCCATTCGTGTCCCTGTCCACACGCCCAACGGTGCAACGAATGAGCACAGGGACGGGAAGAGGAGAAATACAGAACAGTGGATAAGTAAAGGAAGATGGAGATTAGGATAAGGAAGGACAAACAAATTGAAGTAGAGAGAAGGATTAAGAAAACCCAAATTTTCGTCAAAAAATGAATCGAGTGAAGAAGAGAATAAAACAGGAAAAAGGGAGTTCATAGAACAGAAAGAGGCTGAGATGGAAGATTTAGAAAAATAAATAACATTAGCAGATGGAATGGGGAAGAATGAGTGGTAAGGACATTAAGATGAAGAGGAGAAGGAGGAGGAGGAGGAGAGGTGAGAGGAAAGAGAGGAGAGAGAGAGGGAGAGAGGGAGAGAGGAGGGGGGGAAGAGAGAGCTTGGGGGTCTAGCGGACACAGTCATAAATCAGAGTCGCCGTCAGTACTCCGGCGGCGTGAAATATTCCCCTCTCACCCTTGGTGGCGGAGTTCATCTGTACTGCCGGCTCTCCCTCACTCTCCCTGGTTCTCAATCTCACTCTCACTCTGGGTGGCGGAGTTCATTTGTACTGCCGGCTCTCCCTCTCTCTCTAATCCCCCCTGGTTCTTACTCTATCTCTCCACTGGAGTTTAATCTCTCTCTCTCACTTCTCGCACTCTCAATTGGGATGGAGGCGTTTATCAGTTCTCTGTTCCATCACCTTCTCAGGCACTCCCATTCCTTTTAACTCTGAGTCACTCTGGATGAGGTCTCCCTCTCTCTCGTGAAGCTAGTTACACAATTGTTAATGTTACATACACATATACATATATAGTTCATACAGTATCAAATACATATACATATCAATTTTTGTATCACAAGCGGTTCAACTAGAGACTCACAATAGCCAGGTGTGAAGTTAGTGGTTAGGATGGTGTGGTAATAGTGATTTCCTAATAGTGACGATAAGGGATAGGCTTTATATGCCCCAATTATTTGTTATGGCATAGTTCCAACTATTGCCAATTTTTGTCTTTATAAAAGCTCGTTTTTGTGTGTGTGTTTTTTATTTTGGGTATGCCTTAAACTTAACTAAACATTTTGTTATATCTGGCCCTGGCCAACAGTCCAGGTATTGATCATTCGTACACGAAATGAGTATTTTCATACTTCGATTAATTTTCGCTTGCAGCTTCAATTAATATTCTGTACGGTTTTATCTCGCTTTATAAAGGTTCTCCTTATCCAGCCTGTCTTTTCTCCTCACAACCTTGTGTGAGGGGAAAGCACAATTTAGCTAGTTGTGCTTGCGGGGGTTGAGCTGCTGCTCTTTGGTCCCGCCTCCCGCCTATGTAGTGTTGAAGTGTCTCGGGGCTCTAATGTTTGTAGGATTGTCTCATAGAGTACCTATTGCAGCCCAAATTTACAATTGAGGTATTTCCTACATGTTTTTAAGTCTCTTGGAATATACCTGAATACACCCGCAGGACCTTCTGTGAGCTCTAAAGCTTCGTCATCTCAACCAGACCTGTGCCAGGACTTGCCCCCACACGCCACAGCTAGGTCAAGGCTTCAAAGCTAGGTCAAGGCCTCACAGCTAGGTCAAGACCAGCGAGATTCTTTGCAACAGCTTGACCCCCCACGCCCACAGCTGGGTCAAGGCCAACGAGACCACTGCTAGGGCTGACCCCATACGCTCAGAGCTAGGTCAAGGCCTGCCAGACCCTTGCGAACGATGGCCCCGTAATCATTAAGTCCCATAATTTATTAATACTAACTAGATGTCGAACAGGTGTTTATCGCGAATTATCTCAAACAAGATAACAGTAAGATATGATGGTTTTGCTTGTTTGCGCTAATCTGTAGCTGTGTAGGGCCTTTGTGACTGAATCTGAAGGCCATAGCAACAATTTTTCCCTATGTAATTATTTGAAGAAGAGACGATATCTCGAAGTTAATTTGAAATAATTGTATTGTGTTGATAGGCATTTATATATCAAATAATTGAATAGTTCCAGTGACTGTGTTGACTACCACTGTTACCACTATTGATTATCACTATTTTGGTCAACTATTGCCAAAAATAGTTGCCAATTTGAGGTCATTTTGAATGAAATATGCAGCAACATCATTATGTTTTAGTGCAATGTCTTTGGTTGCCACATGTAGCTCCTGTTGTTTGAAACTTATTCTTGAGGGACTTGTTTAGAAGTTAAATGGGTGGTTAGTATTGTATTTCACTGCCCTAATACACATTACGAAAAGCAACTAGTGTTACTACAGAGTTTTTCTTGACAAATCAGGTTATAGAATAAACATTAAAGGCAAGACCTTTATTCAAAACATTGAATACAGTGTGTTTTATGGTAAATATTACTAGAAACACCTGAATTGGCACAACTGGCTCTGATGCCTTCATCATTACACATATATCGAATAAAAAGACGCGTTGCTTGCCACATCTGACTCTGAAAAAATAACTGATGAATGCATTTGGATCTACGACAAACATGAGGCACATCTGCCTATGGGACAGATTAAAAGCAGATATATCTGACTAGAGCAAACACCAAACACCAATGAAAACACCTGACGTCCAAACAAACATAACGTTACCCCCAGCACCAGGCAAAACCTAACAGATCAAACCTATATATGAAACATATTGGA
>WNGS01003388.1:7588488-7599971 GCA_020271785.1 Procambarus virginalis
TCTCTCTCTCTCTCCTCTCGCTCTCTTCTCTCCTCTCTCTCCTCCTCTCTCTCTCTCTCCTCTCCTCTCTCCTCTCCTCTCTCTCTCCTTTTTAAGTGTGTGATACTGGTGCAAGGAAACATTTTCTGCAATATTGCCATCACTAATTATTTATCAAGAACAGCATCATTATCCCAGTCATCTTCTTGTGTGTATACATCAGAGCACTTATCAGTCTAATTACACCCTCTCCACCCAACAGTGTAATCAGGGCTCCATTATCTTCCCAGGTAAATTCCCTTGACTACTGAAGGATAATCACTCTACACACCTGTAGTTAATATAAATACACACATCTGATCCTGAAGCTAACCTCACCTAAGACATACCCGGCTTTAACAAAAAAAAATCACAAAATCACAAAACATATCTGGCTCTATAGTATATATTACTCCTCAATTCTGGCTCCAGACAAGATAACTACCTATAGATGCAATTGACGATCACAAAACACTGATATACTACCTATCGATGTTTCTATAGGCAACTACCTATAGATGTTTCTCATCTCTGAAACGTATTAAATCGGCAAAGTAAAGGAATGTGTCTCACACATAAATCATTCTTCACAGAGAGGTGGGAACTCAGAAGAATGTTATCGAGGTAGATACGGAGGAAAACCCGCGTAACAAAAGGGGTTTTTCTATGTCCTTTCTAAGAATCGAGGCACAGAACACCGCGCCAAGCAAAGACCGGACACGCTGCAAATCTCCATGAGAATACTTAATCCTCGGATTTATGGGCGGATTCTTCGTCCCGGCTGCGGTAGTACAATGCCGAACCGATCTCTCAGGGTTGGAAGGTGACAAAAGACACACACACAAACGAATGCGCGTACGCATACGCGCACACACGCACATACACACAAACACACACATACGCACTCAAACAATTGTATCTGAGCATCTTTCGACAGTAGGTACGAGCTGTCTAGACCAGGGACACAGGTAGAATCTGATTTGCAAACGCAAAATTGCGAGAGAATGAGAGAATTTCGATTTTCACGGAACTCACAATCCGGAAGCAAGACCCCACACGACAGACTGCACCAACCCACTTAAGTTTACTTTATCTGTGGCACTGAAATTGCCATAGATAAATTAAACAAACTCCTGTGAGTGAGATGGACATAGCTAAAGCTAAAGGACCACACAAGTTTTCTTTCGTGGTTGCCAAGAGACAGACACTTATGCCAGTTACTTAATACAAGTACTCATCAATAGAAACTATCATAAATTTGCAAGACAGTCGATTTACTGCAAATATACGAAATATTACACAGATGACACATGTAAACAAATGTTGTTTACACATGTAAACAAAATTGAAATGACCGTTACAAATTGTATAGAAAATCATTATAGAGAAAGGCATTATATCTAGAGAAAATGACCTTCATAATTCAACACCAGCAAGGGCTGAGATGCACCATATATGCTAACCTTTCCTGACAAGGGGTTAGTAGAATACATCTTCTTGGAGTGAAAAAAAAGCCATTCAACACAGTATTTCACACGAAACAAATAATCAAGTTGGTGAAAGAGGCAGAAGTTGCAGGGAAGGTTCGCCAGTGGATTAAAAGTCACTAAGAAAAATAGTATACTTGTTTGGACATTTTAAGTAATGCATTTAGAAATCTAAGGAAGGAATCATTCAGACCAATACCAGAATATGAGGTCCCAGAGTGAAGTTCTTACATTGTCTAACGAAAAACTAAGTTGGAGAAAGTCCAGAGATGTGCCACCAAACTAGTCCCGGAACTGCAGGACATGAATCACAAGGAATAGCAAGGGTACTGAACCTCACTCAAATGGAAACCAGAAGGGTTAGGAGAAACATGATTATCACATAAAAATCTCAGTAGAGTTGATAGGGAAGACAAAGACAGACTCCTTGTTATGTGTAGCACTCGCAGAAGGTGACACAGGTGGAAACTGAACACCAAGATGAACCAGAGAAATACGAAAAATAATTTGTGCAGTGTATGGATAATGAGCAAATTACACGAAAAAGTGGTGGAGGTAGACTTAATACGCAGTTTCAACATTAAATATAATATAGCCCACCGTGGTTGGAAATCTGTACACCTCCAGCAAGCACAATTGGGAAAGCACAAAGTTCACACATGTAGAAAGCAGTACAGCTGTACAGAATTAAACTTCCATCTTGTCACCATATCAATAATAAAAAAGGAAACCATTGATAAACTTGAAGAATAGTTCAGGCTTCACTTCCTTTCCTCCTTTTACACTCATTCGTCGCAGGAGAGAAAGAGAGAGAGAGAGAGAAAGGAACACGGTTTTCCGGTTTAGTGTGAGGTTGTAAAGAGGAAGGGAGGTGTTATTGAGTGACCTGCCCAATCCATCAGGTCGGAGGACTTTGAAACCTTAGGCCTGGTCCGTACCCACTTCACCGCCTCGTTTGTTGGTGAATATATTAGTCCCTTCTTCCCACCCCCTGGTGGTTAGTGGCGAGAATCGTACTGATGCTGAGCAAGAGCCTCCCAGCAGTGTCCCAGCAGTGTCCCAGCCGGATTCTGGTCCAGACATGGAACAGGAAGTTCCTGGGACTTCTGGCTAAGCATCAGAGCATCCAGGAAATCTTTGCTGGCTAAGATGACAAGAGCCATATTTATTGCCCAATCGCTGTAATATCTCTTCTTAATTTTAATATAAGAGTATTCATAAAATATTGAATATTGGTAATATTATTATGTATTCAATGACATTAATGTATTCATTGTTATACTACTCCGCTTAAGAGAGATGCAATTTGTAGATTGACTGCTTTCCGTATTTATGTATTATAATCAACGTTAACAATAATATGCATTTGTCAATATTTATGTATTATTGCATGAGTGAATTATAACTATAGTTAATATTATTATACAATGGCCAATATTTATATTAATAATCGAAAAATCCCTCCCTGTTGGGATAAGGTAATACTTAGTTTTTTTAATATGATTAGAATTATTTTTGTTTGTAGTTAATTCTGTTTTGTGAATATGAAAGTGTTTAGTGTTTGTTTGTTAACTAAACAAACAACTAAACAAGCCACAGAGTTTTTACAACCATATATTAAATGTTGAGTTTATACCAGATGTTTAATGCGACGATAATTCTCCCATATGACGCAGCTAGCCAGCTTAACATGTCGCAGCTAGCCAGCACAGCAAGACGCAGCTAGCCAGCTTAACAAGACGCAGCTAGCCACCATAACATGACGCAGCTAACCACCATAACATGACGCAGCTAGCCACCATAACATGACGCAGCTAGCCACCATAACATGACGCAGCTAACCACCATAACATGACGCAGCTAACCACCATAACATGACGCAGCTAACCACCATAACATGACGCAGCTAACCACCATAACATGACGCAGCTAACCACCATAACATGACGTGATAATACCCTCACGTCCACATGTGGTGTTATTAGTTGCCTAACCTCCCCCAACGTGGACTATATACAGAATATAAACATTTCCAGTAATATGAATGTTGTCATGATTAACAACGTCCGCTTTCAGTCGTGTTATATATATCTCGATCCACCACCGGCTGTTATTCAAGTCCCCTACGGCCTCACAGTACTTGGAACAATACGTGTTATTTGGAACTTTTGTTCCAAGTAACTGAATCTAAGAAAACATTAACCGGCTGTTTGCTATAAACCCAGCATTATATTATATATATATATATATATATATATATATATATATATATATATATATATATATATATATATATATATATGTCGTACATATATATATGCGTAGTAGTAGCCAGAACGCACTTCTCAGCCTACTATGCAAGGCCCGATTGCCTAATAAGCCAAGTTTTCATGAATAATCATTTTTCGACTACCTAACCTACCTAACCTAACCTAACCTAACTTTTTCGGCAACCTAACCTAACCTATAAAGATAGGCTAGGTTAGGTTAGGTAGGGTTGGATAGGTTCGGTCATATATCTATGTTAATTTTAACTCAATAAAAAAAATTGACCTCATACATAATGAAATGGGTAGCTTTATCATTTCATAAGAAAAAAATTAGCGAAAATATATTAATTCATGAAAACTTGGCTTATTAGGCAAATCGGGCCTTGCATAGTAGGCTGAGAAGTGCGTTCTGGCTACTAGGTACGACATTATATATATATATATATATATATATATATATATATATATATATATTATATATATATATATATATATATATATATATATATGCAAACAAGCCTGAATGGTCCCAAGACTAGATACAACTGAAAACTCACACCCCAGAAGTGACTCGAACCCATACTCCCAGGAGCAAAGCAACTGGTAACTACAGGGCGCCTTAATCGCTTGACCATCACGACCGGACAAAAGGAAGTGATAGCCTGAGCTATATGAACCACTTCCCCGCCGGCACCTGGATGGTATCTTGGGCATAGCATTTTATCAAATCACCTCATTTTTGGGGCAACACGTGAGGAACACAAATGCAAACAAGCCTGAATGGTCCCCAGGACTAGATACAACTGAAAACTCACACCCCAGAAGTGACTCGAACCCATACTCCCAGGAGCAAAGCAACTGGTAACTACAGGGCGCCTTAATCCGCTTGACCATCACGACCGGACAAAAGGAAGTGATAGCCTGAGCTATATGAACCACTTCCCCGCCGGCACCTGGATGGTTATCTTGGGCATAGCATTTTATCAATCACCTCATTTTTTGGGGCAACACGTGAGGAACACAAATGCAAACAAGCCTGAATGGTCCCAGGACTAGATATATTATATATATATTATATATACAGTTATATATATATATATATTACAGTTTTTGTTATTCACAGAATCATACTCAATTCCCTGAAAGTATAAGAAAATTTATTTATTTTTACAGATCACCATTCTAATGTTTAAAGGCCATTTACAGATACATTGCTTACACTTGGGTTACATCAGTAAGCAAACTCGTAATAGAGCTCAAATATACTCTTTCACTCTTTTATTGATGGATATGATCGGGAGTTGGGGGGCCTAGAGGGCTTTGTAGTTCAGTGCTCAGGCCTGCTTGAGGCAGGAAGAAGTAGACCAGGTGCTGGGGGAAGACAGGGCGTCGTATCCTTGGGGTATAGGGAGGGTGTTTGTGGAGTGTGGTCCATGTTTGTTTTTCCGTGTGATTGTGTGATGTCGTGTGTGTGTGATGTCTGTCTTGCTGGTGTGGTGTGTGATGGTGGGGAATGTGGGTGTGCGTGAGTGCGTGCGTGCGTGCATCAGGTCAGGTCTCAGAAGCAGCCTTTGACACGGGGGTACGCTACGTATATTCCAACTTTATAGGAGGAATGCATGCAATGGCTAGTGTATATTTTACCGGAGGCGCGAGTGTGAGATTGCATAGACAGTTTGACCAGTAAAAATTAAAGTGCTCCTAAAAACTACGCTCTTGGACGAATGAGCATGACCTCAGTGGATTACGGATCAGCGTGTCAAATGAGAGGCGAACAACCCAATAAGGTAAGGTCATAATATTAACGCTTGGCAGGTCGTATTGTTGGCTCAACGTCTCCCAAGCATTATACATTGTCCAGCACTGGTCTTCTCACCCCCGCTAAAAAGGGCACAGTATACAATTAGATATAGTACAACAGTGTAAATTCTAAGAACACATCATTTCACATGGGGCCCAAAAAGGTACGCGAGTAGTACGGTAAAATATCCGAACTGGGAAAAAAATTGTGCAATGACATGTGCTACAATATTCACCTGTGATTTCCATTGTGAGAGATCAAACCAAAAGCTCAGAAACAAACAATGGAAATGAGGTTTTAGTGACAGGTGGGATAAAATTTGACGGAATGTGTCCGGTTTAATGGAATAAAATGGTTTGTAGGTTGTAAACACAACACTCTGGTTAACATTGTACTACAGTTCTGAACAGTAGTAACCGGTGGGTAGAGCACAAGTAGCACACAAGTAAAATTGATAAGCAAAACAAGGAATAATGCCAGATAGTATACGAGGGTAACGTCAATGTAGGTGAGACTAAAATGCATCGTAGATAGGAGAGATAGAAGAGTAAGGGTTGACGAGCAGAGTAGGGAATGGAAACGAAGTGATGTGAACTTCAGAAGGAATAAATCGGAGGTGGTGGGAAACTTTACAAGGGGGGGCGAAAGGAATGAAAAGTGGGTGAACAAAGGGGGGAAGATTGTTGATTAGGGGATCTACATGCGCAGAAAATAAAAAAGATAAAAAGCATAGTGGGTGACGAAATGAGGGGGCATACCAGACAGGAATACACTACTAACAAGTGAGGGGTCGGTGTGAAAATTATAGGGTGTTTCGGTCAAGTCTAAGCTGTCACATGTGGAAATTCAAGACAAAGGAAGCAGGAAAAATTGCGGAAGTTGGAATCCAATGGATAGAAGTTAGGGAGGACACTGCTATGCAAAAAAAGAGGGGGTAGCGGGGGGGGTAGGACGTGGCTATGGGAGATGTGTAAAAAGAATATATTGGGGAGTATAATTGTGACGTGGGGGAATAGCAATGGTAAGCACAAAAGGGGGGAAAGAAAAGGGGGTAGGGGGACGAACGAAAAAAAGGGGGAAAAAACAAAAAAAAAAATCAACCACCCCAGAACCGCACACAAGGGGGAAACAGTGGGGAGGATAAAGACGCGACGATACTCAAACACCACGAACACCCACCAAAAAGGGGAGCCACACAAAACAAGCACAACCCACCAGGAACCACCAACACACAGGCGCAACCCACAAACGAGACCAAAAACACAGCAACACACAGAACCAACACCAACACAAAACACCACACCCACAGCGAGAAAAAGGCATAAACCACAAAGTGGCGAACGAAACCCACAAGCGAGCAACGGCGCACTCACGGTGAAATAACAGCGATAAAAAAGTAGAACATCTAAAAAGGGCAAGATACAGAACAACCACGGTCAGACAAACCGGTTGATTGCAAAAAAACAAGTATAACTTCCATAGAAAGTAGGATAAACACAAACACATGGTAGACAAAAACTAAAGGACCGGGAAGTGAAAAAAAGGCACTAAGAAGTAATTACGGATGTAAAACGGAGAAAAAAATTCCAAAATGAGGGGGTGAAGAACAATAGAAAAAGGAGAATTCAATGTGGAAATAAAAATAAAAGGAGAAATAAAGAGGGAAAAAAAAATAGAAAAAAAAAAAGTGAGAGAAACATAAGAATAAGAATAAAAATGAGTCCGCTAAAATAGGCGACAAAGGAGAAAACTACAACTCCGGGGGACCTTCTCGAATAAGCGGTGGCCACATCCGACACTCCGAAAAAACACCGGGCATACCCCACCAAGGGTGACAAAAAAGAGACATACTCATAGAAAGAAATGTCGACGACTATAAATAGGGCAAGACTCAAACAATAAACACTGGGACGGGACAAAACAAGACAACACTTCGAAGAATTTGCCTTAGAGTGTTTTCGCTAGTTGGAGTAAAAAATATATGAAGGGTCTGAGAACATTAAGAAGGAATGAGTTGACCGATCAAAATGATAGGGGGGGGGTAAGGACATATGTGAAATAATAATATAAGCAGTTACAGAGTAACCAAAACAAAAGAAGTAACACAGTAAATTAATAACGGAGCAAAAAGCATAATCATAAGTGACAAAAAATAAAATGTACGAAAAAACATCATACACATATGAAAATGCAAAAATCACAAGGCCATTACATAACCAAATCCGACTGTAGATGTAAAAAAAGCACTTAATACAAGACCGTTTTGCGACCTCTTTACTTAATTTGCACCAGCGCACGTAAATGCAGGAAATGAGGAAAAACAAAATGGGGTACGCTACAAATAAAAGCATAGCACAAGCAATGCACAAAAGACGAGGAGGACAAATATATCAAATACACAATCCGTTAAACACAAATACACCAATGGCTAAGACCACAGAATGCTAAAAAAACACTGATTATAGAGAAATAAATTATACAGCCCACAACTGATTGTCCGGTGACAAAAGGAAACCACACAGAGGAGCACACTAAAGAAGAGGTCAGACGAACAAAAAGAACCTAGATAATAACCCCGAACAGGGGGGCGCCTCATGCCTGAACCGGCCGGAAAACCCACCAGAATGAGGATGAAGGAGTTAGAAATACATTATACAAAAAAACAAAACATAAAAACTACCCCCCCCCCAAAAAAAATAAAAATACAAAATTAAGAAAAACAAAACAACAGCATCGACGCTGTAAGGAGAAACACACGGGAGACAGAAAGGTTACTGCGAAATCCGGCCCAAAACAAAAGGGAGAAAGGTGAAAAAAAAAGATCAAAATGGACGCCAAAAAAGTGAGGTGAGGCACAAATCTGATGGGAGAATTAAAGGCGTTAAACGAAGTAAGGAACATACATTCAGGGTGGGGGGGAAGAAGAGAAGAGAAGGGAAAAAAGAAATATATATATATATGGGGGGGGGGTGTATATGTAGTCACCCTTGGCGAGGGATGAAAGTGGAAGAGTGGGAAAGGGGTAGACCGGAAGAGGATGCGTATGGAAAAGGGGGAAGTCAAAAGGGGGGAAGGAGAAGCGGCGCGTGGGGGAGATGTGCAAGGGGGAGCAGCTAATGTGGAAAATGAGATAGGGGAGCGGTAAAAGATACTGTGGGAGAAAGCAAGAAGGGGAGCGAACGTGGGGGGAACGATAAAAAGAATTGTGGTGTCACGGAGTATATAGGGGGAAGGAGCATAAGCGGTGGCGAGAGCAGGGGAAAGAGAAAGGGGGAGGAGAAAGGGGGAGAGAAAGGGGGGGGGGGGGGAGAGAAAGGGGGGGAGGGAAAGGGGGGAAGGGGGGGGGAGGAGGAAGGGAGGAGAAAGGGAGGGGAGAAGGGGAGAAGGAAAGGGGAAAGGAGAAAGGGGGGGGGAGGAGAAGGGGGAATGAGGGGAAGGAGAAGGGGGGGGGGAAGGAAAATGGGAAGGAAAAGGGGGGGGGGGGGGGGAACAGAGAAAGGAAGGAGAAAGGGGGAGGAGAAAGGGGGAGGAAAGAGAGACGGAAGGAAGAAGGGAAGGAAAGGGAAGGAAGGGTAAGAGGAACGGAAAGGAAGAAGGGGGGAAAAAAAAAACACAAAACAACAAAAAAAGGGGGAGAAAGGGAGGTGACACTGAAATGGAAGACGGAAGGAGAAAGGTGGGGGGGAAGAAGTAAAGGGGGGGGGGGACTAGAAACAGAGACATGAGAAAGGGTGGTGTAGGAGCAAGATATAGCAAGAGATACGACACTTTGAACTAGAGTATTGGAGAACATATCCAGGGGGGAACGATCAAGGTAGGTAAAGAAAGGGGGTGGGGGGGTGGTCGGGAGGAAAAAGTTTCACCTCGGGGGCAAAGCGGAGAAACGATGACCAACTGGGCCTGTGGATCATTAACAGTGAAGGTCTTATGTTTTAACTTAGAGGAAGGGGGGGGGGTGCTGCAACGCGAATAGTATAAGGGGGGTGGACCGGTGGGAAAGTTGTAGTTTTCAGTAAGGTTTAAACCAGAAGTATATGATATATGAAAAAAAATAGGGTCAAAAAGGGATACAATACTCAATAAAGGGGGGGGGGTAAATATAATGACATAAAGAATATATATATATATATATATATTATATATATAAAATAGTAAAATATATAATATGATATAAAAAGGGGATCATATAAACAGTAAATTAAATAGTCTAGGTCTATTAAACGTAAATAGCGAACTAGTTACTGAGGTTAACAGAAAGTGAGAGAATAAGTACGTTTAATCTGGTACCGCTAATTTTCATTTATCAAATGGACAGATATATGTTTGAAAGTTTTCCATTCTAGAATACTAGGGGGGATAGATATAATGAATACTTGATAATTAAGAGAATGAACAATTGTTAGGGGTAATCTCCGAGGTACGGGAATGTGAAAGTTGAGTAAGCAGGAATAATAAAAAACGCAAGGAGGGGCGTAAAAAAAATTTTGTCTAAATTAGGAGAAGCAGAACCTGTGTGGGGGATAGTGGGGGAGGAGCCAAGGTTAGGAGTAGAAGAATAGGGAGGGGGAGTAGGGAGACAAGCAAGCTAGTAAAGCGCGAAACCTGGGGGGGGGGGGGGGGGGGGGGGGGGGAAAAGAAAAAAGGGAAGTGGATACAGTGTAGTGGTATGGGGGTGCGAGATGGAAGATTAAATTCACCCCATACCATGAAAAGTCTTGATTGGTATTGGAGGCTCGACGCCACTTGAATAAATGGGGTAGGGGGGGTAAAGCAGAATTTAGGTGAGGAAAAAAGAATGTAACACAGCAGGAACAATAAAAAATGACCGGTAAAAAAAATCAACCACAAAAATACTGAACCCCGCGGCCGCAAACATTCAGCGGTTATCTTGTAATGTGAGGGTGTAGCGTAACGACGCTTCCAAATGACCTGCTGTGTAAGAAACGAGGTGTATTAATTGGAGATATCTATATGCAACACAACGAAAAAGGAAATTCCTAGGTGAGCACTAGTAGACGTTTATACAGTATGAATAAGTATTATAGTTGGGGACTATATCATGGCAACACTTTCAAAACAGAAATCGAACTCGCACCTAGTGAGTATTGAATGGGAAAAAAGTTACAGTCACCCGCTGTTCCAATCTACAGTTACCAGACTTAGGATAATTTGCTGGTGAAGTTCAGGGGGGGGGGGTTATGTGAGGAGGAAGTGTGTCAAGGGAAAAATGGACGAGGACGGCAGAACCAACAAAAGCCGCCTCCTCGGGGGGAAAGCCAGAGGGTGAAATAAAAATAAAACGAAAACCCGAAACCAAAAGAAAAAAAAGGTGCCGTTTAACACGGGTTCTGGGCCATGCGGGGAGTAAACAATAAGTAGGGATCACACTGGGAGGTGAAAAAGGAAAAAAAATGAAAGGGCCGAAGGGGGTGGATCGAGAAAAGTATGGGTTGGGGGGGGGTGGCGAAACATGGGCGAAAGGCGGGGTAAAGAAGAGACAGAAGGGGGGAAGAAAAAAGGGGGAAGAAGGGGGGGGGGCGGGGAATAGAAAAAGAACAGTACAGGCTAGGGTTACTGAAGAGTTACCGGAAGAAGAGGTGAAAAACTTGGAAAGACAAATAAAAAAACAAATAAAATGTCCACAAAGAAACAACAACATTGCTAGTTGACACACAAAGCAGGGTGTAGCAGAAAGTTGGATGGACGGGGGGCTAAACACACAAAGGGAAATTGTTGTTGAACGAAAGTCAAGGGACTGCGGAAGTGTTTGCCTCAGGAGACCAAGGAGAAGTATAGAGGGAAGATAAAAGGAAAAGACACAAGGGATACAAAACAGAAAGAATATGAAAATAAGTACAGAAGGAGAGGAAGTATGAGAAAAACTAGGATAAAATATAGAAGGCGAGA
>WNGS01003388.1:7609635-7620080 GCA_020271785.1 Procambarus virginalis
TAAGAGGAGAAAGGGAAACCGTGTGATAGGAGGAGGAGGAGGAGAGTGTGTTTAATATAAGAGATAATATGTGGTTTGAGTGATTGCTGCATATATTAAATTTGTTTAAATGGTGGGAGATAGACACTCACTAGTTTTCTTCACTTCCAAATCGTTTTCCGTTTTTAAACTTTTGACGCAATTTCTCTCTCTCTCTCCTCTCTCTCTCTCTCTCTCTCTCTCTCCTCTCTTCTCTCTCTCCTCTCTCTCTCTCTCTCTCTCTCTCTCTCTCTCTCCTCTCTCTCTCTCTCGCTCCTTCCTCCCCCTCCTGCTCATACTTCATACAATCAGGACCCCCACTGCCAAGAATCGCATCAATTGCACCTTGGGGTTGAGAGTCTCCCCCATTCGGTTTGAAGCTGGTGCTGTGCACCTCACCCAGTATGAAGACATCCTGACGGAAACAAGACTTGCACGTGACACAAGCTGCCGTGCCTGGCTCCTTGGCAAAGCTCCGAACGTGATTATCAACAAAGCTGGAGGCAAGGAGGGGGGGACGCTATGTAAAGGTTCACTGGAAGGGGGAGAGACGGGTCGGAGGGATGAGAATAAAGAGAGAGAGAATACAGGCAGACGAAGAAGATCAGAGAATTTGGCCACTACAACTCAAGGCGTTCAGCCATCAACAGCCTCATGCTAGTTGTACCATTCTCCAGAACATCACTCCATCAGCAGTCATTTTTTTTTCATTGATTTACCCACCAGGAACATGTTCGCTCAAAACGAGAATAAGCAAGAAAATCCTGTCAATCAACCGACCACATGAAGGCTCTGTACGCAACTGACTCCTCCTTCGTCCTGTTACTAACATGTTCGCATCTTATCACTAAGAAAAGTTTATTCATAATGAAAAGCCATGAGATCATTAAACGAATCACTTGCGAACGCTGAACTTATCCATTCCTTATGAACGCTGGACTTAAAGAAAACAAAAATGAAGACTGAGAAGTAAAGAGGAAGATGAAGAACTGAAGAAAAAAACTGAGGAAGCAAGAGATTAAAAGAAGACAGATAATAATAATTAATGAAGGAAATGTTTGAGTGACCATGGACATTGTGGAGGTGTGCTGGAGGGACCAGGGACAGTGTGGAGGGGCACTGGAGGTACCAGAGACAGTGTGGAGGTGTGCTGGAGGACCAGGGACAGTGTGGAGGAGTTGTCTGGAAAGGAAAACAATGTGAGATGTGGGACACAAGTTATATACCGAGAAACACAAAGAAAATAAGGTTAGCAAAAACAGGGACCAATAGGAACAAGCAGGAACCAACAGATACAAAGAGGCACCAGAACAAACCAACAGGTCCTATTTAACAGCGACCAAGAGAACCGGCACCAAAACAAACCAAAGTCCTTATAACATAACCAACAGAGACAACAAAACCAACAAAAACCAACAAAAAGATGACCAGAACTGTAGATACTATTGAAAATTGAATGAAGAGACAAAATACCCGATGAAACAAGTTAGAAACCTACATAGAAGAATAAGGATATCGACAAAACAACAAATTGAAAACACTCAAAGAGAAAGTGAAGCAAAAGTATAATACAGTAAAATAAAAAATAACTTCACAATGTCAAGGGTCTACTGATGCAAGAATCCTACACCACCGCCAACCCCCTCAACCCCTCATTTCCCCTCTCTTCAGCTCCATTTTAGAAAAACTCCACCTTTTGATAATGCCTGAATGTGATTTGAGGAGCCCAGTCATCAGGAACTTTAGTTTGAAATAGGGATGTTAGGACCTGTAGAAACCCCAAGTGCAATGGTAATTATAGTTAGTCGTATGTTGTGATAATATCCTCACAGTACTGATGTGCCCTGAACGAGGCCAAAAGTTATGAAGTGTTGTAATATTTTCCTTTATTATGTTCTCTTGGATTATAAATAGACGAAATATATATATATATAATTTTTAAATCGTTTTGCAAGATTTTTGTTTTATCTTTTTTACATCATGGTTTGTATTATCTTTAATAGGTTTTTTGTTTTGTTTCCATTTTTTGTGTATTCTCGTCCTACAGTTTCATACTTTGTCGTAAAAAACACTAATACCTCTTAATTTTCCACTGCCTTTCCCTCATTGCACCTAGTCCTACCTTCACTCTTAAAATAAAAACGAATTAAAAAACGATCTTCAATAAGATTACAAGCAGAGTGAGAAAATTATTAACTTCAACGACTAAGATCGTTAGTATTAATAAACTTAACTAATGTTGTAATAAATCTCATAAATTCCAACGGGCTACTCATTGTTTGCCACCTCTTGCTTGAAGATTATTGATCTCTCATATCAATGAATCAATGTCGGATTTTGATCCTAAATACATCCTCTACTGACAGGCCTACAAACAATTCTCATCTCAGACTTGCATACTCATTCATCATCCAGCCTTCCATGTCAGTAATCCTCACCCCACCTGTTTCCTTCTTTTTCACTCTTCGGCTTCCCCCGCGCGCGCGGGGTCTGAGCCCCGCACCAGGGCGCCATCCATCCAAGTCATCTCACCCTGCTTGTGCCCAGAGCTGACCGACCTCGGCACGCTCGCGCGCCGCTGGAACGCACGCCGCTGTCAGCGAGTCTCTCTACGGCTCGCTCTCCTGCGGGGGCTGCTACCGACGTCGCCCGGACAGACTGGACTCTGCGGGCACGACACTCGCATTTGAACCGTGCACCCCGCTCGCCCCCAGAAGTCCCGCGCACCCCGTCTCTCGACGGCGCAAGCAGTGCGGATATCTCGAACCTGCCACAGCAGAAGAACGTAGGCCAGAACGACAAGGAGACACCCGGGAGCTGAGAGCGAACGTGAGAGCCATGGTGATGGGTGAGAGGACGACCCAAGAAGGGCAAGGGAGTAGAAGGAGAGATCGAAGGAGTAAAGAAAATAGGGAGATTCATTTCCCTCAACTACGGAAGGAGATGAGAGAGAAACGGTGGATGTGAAATAGGCAATGAGTGAGAGAGATAGGAAAGGAGGGATTTAGAGAGTGACTAAGTGATCGGGTGGAGGGACAAAGTTAAGGAAAGCAAGGAGGGAGGAAGTGAGGGATGCAAGTAGAGAGGGAAAGGAAGGCAGAAAGAAAGGAAGAGATGGGATGGAGGAGAACGAGAAAGAATTAATATACATCTATGTATATGGAGAAAGAGAAGGAAAGGAATCAGAACGAAATGAGGGAGAGAATGACAAGCATGTAATAGAGAGACCAATAAAAAGAGAGGTTAGGAGTGAAAGAAAGAGCAATAAAGTAGCTAGAAGAAAGAGGAGGTAAGGAGGGTAGTGAAGAAAAGAGTTAATTAAATGTATGTCATGTGAAGAATGGAAATAACATAAATTAAAGTGATACAAAAAAGTAAACGATTTGGAGAAACAGATAATGTAAGAACAAAATGGAAAAGGGAAAGGGGAAATTACAGAAAAAAATATATACTAGCTGGAAGAAGTAAAAGGTGAAAAGTTTAGAAGATATGGAGAGGCGATGCAAGGAGAGAGAGAGAGAGATAGAGGAGGAGAGAGGAGAGAGAAGAGGAGAGAGAGGAGAAGCGAGAGAGAGAGAAGAGGGGAGGGAAGGAGGAGATAAGATGCCTGAAGGAAGAGAGGAAATGAGAGAGATTAGACAAAGTTAAGGAGGTGGTGTGAACTGTACATTAACTGAGGGAGTGATAAAGAGAGCAATAATGGGCAAATGGAAGAGGCAGTGGTAATGGAGAAAGGAAGATAAATAACGGAGTAAGTGTAATATGAAGGAGAGGGAGCCGGAATGGAACTCGGGGACGATAATGACAGAGATAAAGAGAGGTGGTAAAGAGGGTGAGCGAGCTTAGATAAAGAAGGTGGAAATGGAACACTTAAATGTTATTTCAACATAAATTTTCACTGTTATCATTATATTTAATCATTATTATTGGCATATTATATTATTATTATTATTATTATTATTATTATTATTATTATTATTATTATTATTATTATTTATTACTGCTACTGCAACTATTTACTGATGGTACTACTATTATCATTACTGGTCATAATATTAAAACCAATAAAGCCGAATCACTAACAGACATCAGTCAACATTTAAGTGATTTGCTAAATTGATAACTTTAAGATTTCGCAAGAATATGATGCAACTGCTGATGTAAACGGGGTAGTTAAGAGCTATCTTTAAGTGGCATTTTTGCAGGTCATCTACCCCATGACCTACTCTATGCATCTACAACACTCATTTTCTACAATTTTGCTCATACCAAAAGTGTCTATGAAGAATAAAGCATGAATCTATTGTCGACAAACCGGTATAGTTTCAGTTAATAGCTCCAGTATTTAAGCTTTAAGAACCGGTTTGCACATATTATAGAAACCTTCGAAGGCTCCAGTTAGATTTAATAACACATAGATGTTGATATCTACCCTATTTAAAGTTTGGTTTAAAGTTAAAACGAAGTTAAGTTGATCCTAGATATTTTTGTCCTCAGTAATGTTTTCCAAAAATTAATTCATATTTAATTTAGTCTTGCGAGAAAAGTTTTATATCCCCCTTCTTCTCTTCACTTATTTATTGTCCATGAACACGTTTCTCTCTTCCAGTGCTTGATCTCCCTTTCTCTTACCATACATACTTCCTCCTCTTCCATATATACCCCATTTCTGACATTTTTCTCCCTAACACTTCTTCCTTCCTCTATATACTCCTCCCTCTTTCCCCTCCCTGGAGAGCCCTTCCTCCCCTTCCCCTCCATACACACTTCTCCTGAATAGCTTTATGGCCTAAGCCTAACATACGGTCCATAAATTAGTTTTATGTTGCTCTCCGACCCTTTAAATGGTACGGGCGGTGGACCAGTGGACCGTCCTAATCCACCAACCCGTCGATGGACCAATGTATCAGCCCCAATGTTTGTAGACTGCTGTACCGGAAGTGTACCAGTCGACTAACGGCTGGCCATTGTACCTTCAGAAGATAAATGGACCGGAAATGAACCTGTACACTCCTCACTCAACGAAGAGCCCGGTGGCTGAGCGGACAGAACACTGGACGCGTGATCCTGTGGTCCCGGGTTCGATGCCGGGTGCCGGCGAGAAACAATGGGCAGAGTTTCTTTCACTTTGATGCCCCTGATACCTAGCAGTAAATAGGTACCTGGGAGTTAGTCAGCTGTCACGGGCTGCTTCCTCGGGGTGGAGGCCTGGTCGAGGACCGGGCCGCGGGGACACTAAGCCCCGAAATCATCTCAAGATAACCTCCCTAAATGAACCACCGTGCGTGAAGCAGACTGAACCTCCTGGCTGCACCAGCCATTGCAACAGGCTTCAGAGATGATATAAAGTAATTTGAAGAAATAATTTGAAGCTGATGACTAGTGAAGAGGTCATTAGACCATCCGAAGGGTCCCCTAGTGGGTCCTTGTAGACGTCTCGGCTTGACTTAAGACTCAATAGGAGCTGCTCCCTTACATACTAAGCGACATTGTGCTACTGTTTCTTTGGTTTGTTTCGTCGTGGTTGAAACTCAACAATGTTTATAAAAAAGCGAAGCAAAAGAGAGAGAGAGAGAGAGGTGGAGACAAAAGGAGAGAGACGGGGAGGTGTGTGTAAGTAGACTACCACTCCATAATAACTCACCGGAGCATCACTTCTAAAAACACAACCACTTCTTTTTATTAACACATTTAGGTACATCTGCATTTGTGCAGCTACCCTAGACTATATGAAGGGGAGTACAGCGTGTCAACAAGCTAGCTACGTGATGCTAAAAAATCCCCATCTCGCAGGATGGTTAGTCATACAGGATCGTATGTTAAGTAGCCTGCACTGACAAATTTTGGGTGCAATATGAGGATATCTTCAAGAACATGAGAGTGAATAAAGTAACTGCAAAGCTCCAGGTACCTCATGCCAACGGGTCTGAATGGTCAAATAACTAGGCACAACCCAGACAATACATCACAACATCTCTGGGAATCGACCTCCCTGATTAGCCAGGAGTGGGAGCGTCAGGAATCCTTGCGACCAGTGTCTGGAGGTGGTACTTAGACGTACAGATAGTGATTACAGGTCTCCGACGGCCCAAGATGCCATTACCAAGTGAAGGTTGTATCATTTGTCGAACCTCTGACTTCCTAGCCCACAACCCCCCATTCTCCACACCTCTTTCCTCTCGTGGATCCTGGTTATCATTTTCTCTTCGAAACGAAGTGGAAAAATTTACTCCAAGTTCATTTTGCTCCTTTTAATGCATGTGACGCAAGTAACTAAATGATGCATTTTCTTAAAGCATCATTTCTTGCATTTGTTGCATTTCCTTTAACATCATTCAGAAGCATGTTTGTTGTTGTTGTTAATGAATCCCTACCTGGAACAAAGTTCCAAGTAGCACGGGCTATGGTGAGCCCGTAGAACATTGGAAGCAGGTCGAAAGTTAATTCAAAGGGGACAGACAACGGTATATATATTGCTTCTAGTTGTGAAGAGGGTATATCTATACATCGAAATGGGAGAAAATATCATATCCAACCTGTTATCATACGATGGACATGAGATGCTTGGTTTAGCCTCATTAAACTTTAATAGATGAATGGTTGTTTTATGAGGGCTGTCATACTATGGGTGGTGGGATCGACCCAGTGCCCCGCCATGCAAAGAGGCACAGGCTCGATGCCCTCTTCTTCACGAAGTCTGTGAGAGTGAGTTTGGGACTTGTTCAGTCCAAGTCTATAGACTTTAGCAATAATTTAAATGAGAAAAAATCATTTAATGGGATTTCTGTGCGTTTGGGAATAGTTTAAATAATAGTGAATTAAGATATTGATTTTCAAAACATATAAGAATGTAGATAATTTGTTTCATATTTTGCCCCGAGGGGCGAATTAAATGGACGCGCCACTCATCCTGTGAGTGGTCATACCGCCATAGCAGTATGTACAACACTCCCCAATAGGAAGAAAACCCGCTGGGTTGTTTATCGTGTTTTCTTCCTACTAGGGAGTGTAGATGGTGTGATGATGTGCACAGAGATGAAGACTGTTTACGAAAGATTGTTAAAGCGTTTGAGAAGAGGGGGAAGATGTGTGTGAAGAAGGTAAAGGAGGGTGTGTCCCATGCACCTGGCAGGCCCGGGCCCCGCCGGGTACCCTATCTAGTGTGTGTGTGTGTGTGTGTGTGTGTGTGTGTATATATATTATATATATATATATATATATATATATATATATATATCTATATATATATATATATACATATATATATATATCATATATATATATATATATATATAATATGTGTGTGTGTGTGTGTGTGGTGTGTGTGTGTGTGTGTGTGTGTGTGTGGTGTGGTGTGTGTGTGTGTGTAACGTATAAACTCATATACATATTCCTGGCGAAGATGTGATATATTTCGATGAATACTACAGCATTTCGCGGTAAATCACGGTGTAATATCGAGGCATGATTAACGGTACAACTGCTTGTTTTCCCTGCTTATTACCGTAATACCCACCCAATGGTCGCCATGCCCTGTTTTGGAGAGGCAGGCGTGGGGTAGGGAGGGGGTGTGGGAGGAGGGGGGAGGGGGTGAGTATACCCCTCCCCCCTCCCGATATCAATCATCCAATCCACGTCCATAAAAACTCTTTTTTGAATGAGTCATGGGCCAATAATTCCGTGTTTTGCCCTTATAATTATGCATCGCTCTATGCGTCGGAGCGGAAGAGTTTGGTCATAACCATCATTCAGAGGCAGTTAGCTGGTTCAGAGCGAGGCTGGGGAGAATATGGAGTTGGGGAGTAGGGAGATAGTCACAATAATTTTTTGAGTGGGAGAAAAGGGGGAGATTTTAAACTCAGTAGCTATTTATCTGCATATTACCTTCAGTAACCCAAGTTACCTGTAGGTTACATCAAGCAGGTGATCTAAGTTACAAGGGCTCCAGTATCTTTGTCATCACCTGTTGATGTTTAAGATTAAGCTACTGGGAAACAAAAAAGTTCTAAGTAGCAGGCTATGGTGAGCCCGTAGAGAACTTACCTGGTACAGGAGGGGGGTTGTAAGTTTTGTCACCAGCATTCCCATCAGCTAAGTATCGTAAATAACCTTCCACGGGAGGAAATTTCCACAATTCAGGCACAATTACAGTCCAGGTAATATTTAGATAATAAAAATGAGAAAGCTCTAAGCAGTTTGACTACATAGCACACAAGCCACCCGTCTCATTTCTCCAAAACCCCCAAGCCCCATACACTGCACTACATCAATCCCAAAATCGCACCCTTCCACTGCAACCCACGCAACCGTTCCTCCCCCACCACCCTCCACTTTTACTCAGCCTTTTACTACAGCTCAACGACCATCATTACCCGCACCACAACCCTCAGACCTCCCCCTGCTTACTGGTGGCTAGGGAGAGACGGAGAGACAGGCAGGTGGATAGACAGGGAACAGGAAGAACAGGGGACAGGCATGGATAGACAGGGAGACAGGCAGGTGGGGATAGACAGGCACGGTGGAGAGACAGGGAGACAGGCTGTGGATAGACAGGGAGACAGGCAGGTGAAGAGACAGGGAGACAGCGGTGGATAGACAGGGTGAGTGGCCTCGCTGCCTGATACTGTTGACAGCATATCAGTTTAGTTTTAATCTTTCCTGTAAACGAGAAAAACCTCAAGAAGTTGTTGCTTTTAATTGTTTGATGTTTTGTAAGCGTTCCTTTCTCTCTCTCTCTCTCTCTCTCTCTCCTCTCTCTCCTTCCCCTCTCCTCTCCTCTCTCTCTCTCTCTCTCTCTCTCTCTCTCTATCCTCTCTCATCGTCTCTCTTAAGATGTCAAGTCGTGACAATTGCTTTACGTAATATAACTCCCTCTGACTTATTGCACCAGTGCGCGGTGCCGATACTTGGTGATCGAGCGTGTAAGTTTGATGTGTATAAATAGGGTTGTCGTATTAAATCATTAGAGTAAGGGGAGTAACATTGACAGTGGGTGGGGGTGTGATGGATGAGGAGGGGGAGCCGGAGGGGGGGTAGAAGTAGGTGGGGGGGGGCATGGGGAGAGTGAGGGAGTAGGGAGGATTTGATGGTGGGGGATAAATGGGGGTGTGGGTTGGGGGAAATAGGGGAGTATTGGGGTCCGTAGATGAATGGGATGATATGGTGAAGAGAACAGGAGTGAGGGGGGGGGGGTAAGGTTAGGTTAATGGGGGGTTTGTTGTTGTTGTTGTTTTTTCGCCTACTTGGAACATTTTGTTCCAAGTAGCACGGGCTAGGGTGAGCCGTAGTAGACTTACCTGGCACGGAGCGGGGCTGTAACTAACAATGTGTTTGTTTTACATTTAGCTACTCAAAACGAAGTGTCCATGTAGCACAGGCTATGGGGAGCCCGTAATAACTAACAATATTCGGGGTACTTATATGCAAGAACCCAAGCCACCCACCTCACCTATCTACGCATTGAAAATGTGGGTATTTGCGAACTCTTAATTTTCATAATACCTTTTATTTTGTATGTTGGGGGGACCATAGGGTACAAAATGAGGGAGCATGAGTTGAGAAGACGGATTGAAAGACCACACCCCCAACTTCAGCTGTGTTTTACTCCTGCAGTCATTAACCCCAAGTGTCGTCTAGATACGATAATTTCAGTGGCATTTTGGATTAATAATTCATGGAACTGGGAGAGAGGAGAGAGAGAGAGAGAGAGCAGAGAGAGAGAGAGAGAGAGAGAGAGAGAGAAGAGGAGAGAGAGACAGATGAGAGAGAGAGAGAGAGAGGAGCATATGTGATGCGAGAGACACTGATAGTTGAGATGAGAGAGGAAACATATTGGAAGGAGAAGAAGAGTGAGACACCAATGGGTAGGTGACAGGGGACACTATGGGAGGGGAAGAGGGAAGAAGAGGACACCACTGTGAGGGGAGAGGAAGAGGGGGGACAACGCTGGGAGAGGAGGGAGAGTCACTGCCTTCCATTTGGGATATTTACAGTATCAATAAATATGAGACAATCCCGGAAAGAGCTATGCCAAGCGATAGGGGTAATTCACAGAATTTGTGTACAATACTAAATTACAGAGAATCATCGCTGCTTAGACCAGCTTTATATTTGGGTAGAGGGGGAGAGAGAGAGAGAGAGGAGAGAAGGAGAGAGAGAGAGAGAGAAAAAACCAAAAACAAAAACCAAAAACCAAAAATAAAAAACACAGAAAAAAGAGAAAGGAGAGAGAGAGAGAGGGGAGCAACAGGTCTCTGCATCTCACCTATGTGTGCGTCATGTTTTGATAAGATTTCCGAGAGGTGTTACCTGCGTGGCTGTGGCGCTGCCTGACGATAGAGCAATAGTTGGAATGAGTGTTTAAGACAGACCAAAAGACAAATGGAGGAGAGAAAAGGACGGAGACATTAACTGAAAGAAGAAAGCGG
>WNGS01003388.1:7620105-7634597 GCA_020271785.1 Procambarus virginalis
TTTCGTGTACATATTGCAATGCATTTCTATTCATGTTGACCAGGCCACACACTAGAAAGTGAAGAGACGACGACGTTTCGGTCCGTCCTGGACCATTCTCAAGTCGATTGTGAGAATGGATTACGACTTGAGAATGGTCCAGGCGGACCGAAACGTCGTCGTCCCTTCACTTTCTAGTGTGTGGTTTGGTCAATATATTTCTGTCATGTTATTATGACTCCTCGTCTGCATTTCTATTCATCTAGCCTATTTCGTTTATTCATCACTCTATAATTCATTCTCAATTCCTGTAACTTACCTCTGCCTCAAATTAATTACATTTGAGTTTTATCTGATAATATTCTATATGGTTTATCGTATCTTCTCAATTCTGTATTTTCCTAAGGATGGTGAGAGGCAGCGCCTTCAAACTTTCCTTATAGGTTAATTCTCCTTGTTTTGGCAAGAGGGTAACTGCAAACTTCTTGACATTTTCCTGTTTTCTCTATTTTTCTTTTGTTTTGGGGCGGCACGATGGAGTTGCATACTCAAGACCGAGTCTCATGTACGTTTACTAAAACATACTGTCTGTCTTTCACGAATTGTGAAAGTAATTTTTATGTTTGCTTTGGTCTTATGCTCCCTGGTTTAACTGTCATCTGCCACTCATTGCTTTCTGCTCGAGATGCCTTCTCTCTTCCTTCACTGATTTCATTACCTTCAATGTTCTGTCCTTAATCATAAAACTTTTTCCTCACACCAGTGGCGGGATATTTTTCAGGTCATTCCTAATCATTTGTTATAAAATATTGTTAATTTCTTTCATTCTCGTCATCGGTTTTACACCATCTGCTAACATGGACATGTATAGGTTCCCACTCTCCGAATAAAGTTCTTGTTGGCTTATATTATGGAGCTGTTAAGGGTTTTGCCATTTTCTTTGCAATGCTGCATTTGTTGAATACTTCCGACGAGAATCTTCTCCCTCGCCGTTGCTCTCTACTTAATGTTTGGAAGATGCTTTTCTATCCAAGCCCGCTGGACTACACCACTGGATGAGCAGTGATTATTTTTGTCTACAAATGAAGAAAAGCTCAATTCCTTCATAGTTTTTATTTTATTGTGAGGTGAACAGTGAAGCAAAATATTGCAGGGATTTTGTAGTATGTATGTGCATTATGAGGTTTTTTTAGCATGGATCGAGAGAGTGAGAGTGTGAGAGAGAAGGAGAGAGTGAGAGTGTGAGAGAGAGGGAGAGAGTGAGAGTGAGAGTGGAGGGAGAGAGTGAGAGTGTAGAGAGAGAGAGAGACAGGTGGGAACGTAGAGAGGCACATGAAAAATATGGCAGATATTAACAGAGTCAGCTGAGAAGATGACGACGGTAATAAACGTGTTTGTTTACCTGTCTCTCTCTCTCCCCTTGCTCGATTGTTTGCCTGCATGTTTGCATGAGTTTGTTGTATGAGTCCATATACCAACCCTTCATCACAATTCGATTCATATCGACGAAACAGTCTTTACCTTCCATCCCTGCCACATTACAACTTTTACATAAATAAACAAAATTATGAATTATATGCATAACTCTCCTCATCTCCTCTTCTCTCTCTCTCTCTCTCTCTCTCCTCTCTCTCTCTCCTCTCTCTCTCTTCTCTAACACTGTTACCTGGAACAAGCTTAATTGTTTCACGGCGTTACTTAATGTATATTTACCTGTCTCAGGTCACAGTAATAATTGATGGATTGAGCGCTAACTATTGTTTCTATTTCCACTTAGAATTTGCATATACATCTGTGTCTATTATGCATATAACCGATTAGTAATCTTAAGATATCATTAAAAGTTATTGGAATCATCTTACGCATCTATTTACAATAAATCATCTACATTGTTATTATAAATGCTTGTGGCACCTCTTGAGTAGCTTAATCTTCATAAATCAATCGTTATTAGAGAAATTGTATGATAACATTACGACTTATTATATATGTTCATTAGGGGTCTTGTCATCAATATTGAGATCTAAAGTTTCAATTTCAGAAATTTAGTATCATTAGGAAGCTCAATTGTTTTTACTTAAGTATCATTAAGTATCATTAGGAAGCTCGTTTGCTGATACTTAAGTATCACCTTCTGGAGCCATTGCCAGTCGCAGGCCGTGTATCGTCGGTTGCAACGCGGCCCTGAAGGAACCAGTGATGACCCAAATCTTGAAGTATAAATCGTATAAATCAGTAAGCAAGCTTTAATTGTGTTCCTGCTGTAGTTCCATCTTGCCACAGGAAGGCTTCCGTTATCATCTGGTGGCCACGTTCGTTAAGCAGTCATACTCTTATCGTTATCTTACTGCTCATATATACGAGAGGTCGAGTTAATAAATCGTAAGTGGTGAAATTAAGGCCATTAGTATTCTTGAAGGATAAACTGCATTATTTCCAGCAGGAGAGACTGCCATTATCACCTGAATAAGTGTACGCCTCCTGCATGCAGAGGGAGGACTTGTCAGTGCTCGTTCATTGGCAATTGCAAATGCAAGACCCGTAGTTTCAAACCAATTGCGTCCCTCATTCTTGATATGATGAGCGTCGCGTTTCGGCCATTAGCTCCGTTAAGCGATAAACAACCGCAGGGTGAAAGAACCCTTGTGAACATTGGCACAGAAGATCAATTTTATAAGGAGCTCCCCAAAAGGTTCTACGTGTGTGAGGTACTTGTATACAGTATCAGCTGCGGCGGTAGCGAGTCCTCTGTCAGTATACAAGTAAACCTCCTGTTGTATTCAGAGATAGATATCTCTTGATTTAACCCGTGTAAACAGAGCACCAAGCAACACGAAAGCCCTCGACCTGTTTGTGTTTGTGAGGCCTTTGAGAATTATTATTATTGAGATTGTGTTTTTAGAGATTTCATCGTACACCACTTAGGTCATCTTAATTATGTTACTGTTTGACTTTACACTCGTAACTCTTTGATTATCTTTCCTCATTAGCGTCTTCTGCGTAATAAGTCACATGTTTGGTCTTGCTTTATTCTGTTTAATAAATTTCCGAATGAATGCCTGTGTTAATTTCCATTCCATCTATTATGTTTCCATTCTAAATAGACTATGTCTATTCTTGTGTTGTCTTACGTATTCTCATTTAAAAAGTTATTATTCTGTTTGCCCATTATATTCTTTTTGAAGGGGTTTCTGCTAGTTATTAAAACAATATTAACGCCGTTTTCTATCAAAATCTGGATTAATAGTAGAGTGGATTATGTATAAAACAGGAATCGACGATTTAAACCTTACCGTTTCCCACTTCAAAAAATTCAGCAATTGTTTTAGTTTCAACAATGTTGGTACATCATGGACATTAGGTAGCATTTAGTCATCGTATATCCGTGGTAGTTTCTCGAGCGTCAACGTCGTAGATAACGTATGTGACTAAGACACAGTATATGTGGCTCATCCTTATTACCGAGGTAACGGACCTCGATATTGGTCACTCTGAGCCCTTGGTTTCTCGTTTAGATCTACAGAGAGTCGATCCACAATCGACTTGAGAATGTTCCTGGACGGACCGAAACTTCGTCGTCCCTTCACCTTCTAGTGTGTGGTCTGGTCAACAATCAACTTAGATCTACAGACCTCACTCTTTCCAAAAGCCACTGATCTTCAAGCCAAAATCTGTCGAGACTGTGATGGCCGTGTGTTTGATGGTGTTCATTGTATTTCCCACAAGGCAGCAACATCAGCGCCTTCAGGAAGCAGCCTGTTGGGTAGTGGTTAACACATCCGCCTACTCTTACGCTGGTCACGTGAGAAATGCTTGATTCAAATCCTGGTCAAGTGGGACGATTGGGCACAGTTCCTTCACTCCTCACCTCTATGTACTCAGCAGTAATTGGCGCTCTAGATGATAAAACTATCAAGTACATTAGAGTAGAAAATGTAAGGAATTATGTAGTAGATATTTTGCTTCATATGAAATAGGTAGAATTTAAATCTAACCATTTTCATTCATGCATGTATCCTATTTTTAAAACCTGCTGAATTATAACCCCATCAGTAATACGAGCTGGTTATTTATTACATTTGCCTAAAACTCTATTAACATTATTTGCATTTATCTGTCATAAATCGGATTCATCTAGTCTATGACGTTATGCCACAAACTCTAACCACAGTGACCACCAACGAGCCAGCTCGGCTCCTTTCAGAGTTACCACCTTGTTGGTCAGCAATAAACCAATCACCATCGCAGATTGCAACGCTGTAATTAATGAAAATTCTTGAAATTAACTTGGACCCAGACAACTGTGTGACCACAGTGGGAGCACATATGAACAAATTTCACCATCACATAGTATCAAGAACATCACATAGTATCCGATATTATTTGTTGATACATCAATATCCTGTAATAAATCAAAACAAACTCGTGTGAATATTTCTTCCTTGAGGGCCTACAGGATATTATGCACATATCAACAGTCTAATGCTGTGGCCAAAATGGACATTTCGAACGGTTTTTGGCTTTTCTGTATCTAGCATTTCTTCTCTCTGATATGTGGTAGATTAGGACAAGAATGATATGATAATCTGGCATTGTTCTGCTGCAGATAGGCAGAAGACAGAGGCGGCTAGGTAAGGGCTGGAGGGCTCCTCCCTCCACTTGTTCGAAACGCCAAGCCGAAGCAACTTGGGTGAATTACGGGCAGCCAACAGAAAATGACCAGAATGAGGAGACCCTCAAAGCAAGAAGGCAAACACAGTCCTTTACTACTGCAGTCTCAAACAATGTTCCTTAATCAGATTTTCTCGTGATATTGAGGATGCTTCTAGCTCTGTACCTGTTGTGCCCTGAAACAGCCTCGGTAACCGACTCTTTTGCCTTGAGACGATATCTGTTGTACCCTGAGACCTGATCTCTCTTGTGTGTGTCAGTTGGCTGCCTCAGGGTTCAACACATATTTACATTAGCTAAGAGATAACGGTGAATCCTCTCCAATATACATTCCAGAGATAACTTGGTGCAGTAAATCAAAAGTGAAGCCTTGTATAAAAAAACAAATTTAAGAGTATTATCGTTTCTCGTGTGTTTAATACGTTGTTAATGTTTCATCTGTATTTAGTCGTATGTTTTCAGTCTCATATTGTTCATCCTTCACTTTATTAGTCCATGTATTTTTGTTTTATCATATTTCTGAAGGGTTACACAGAATGATTAGTCACAAGAGATGGTATGTCGGACACGTGTGTGATTGACGCGCCTTGCTGGCGTCTGGCTATGCCTTCTGTCGACTCAGCACCTTGCGAGAGTAGCCAATAGTTATATGTCCAGTATGAACGAGGATAAGGTAAGATGATAGGTGAGAAATGTAGAGAATTTAAATGCACCAAACTAATGTGCGAAAACACAACGAATAAGGTATATCACTTCTTCACTCAGAGAGTAGTTAGCAAGTTGAATGTGCTGAAAGGGAAGTAATGTAGTTAAAACCAAGCATAGTTTCAGGATGTGGTTAAGTAAGATGCAAGAGACATAGTAACCGGTTATTGAAAATCGGCGCCCAGGAGCTTAAACTCACCCTTCAAACACATATGACTAAGGACATGTAGGCGGATATACAGATGAGGAAGGACGAACGGCCTCGTGAATTATGTACTTATTCGCAAGTTTTAAAATTCTTAGTTGCTAAATTTTGCAATGGCATCAGACTTTTAGTTTGCTCTCTGAATTCTACATTACATTCACAATTCTAATTTCCTTTCAAGATTCTGAATTGCCTTTCAAATTCTAATTTGATTTCTAAATTTTGTATTGCTACTAAATTCTAATTTGAATTCAAAATTTGTATTGCTACTAATCTTTAATATGCCTTCTGAATTATGCAGTGAGTTCAAAACATTTTTTTTACATATTTTCCAATTTATTCCCCTATAAAACGCATCCTACACTGCTTCCTTACTAACGATTCAATTCGACAGTGCTAATTAAAACCCGCCTTTACCTCTTAAATTCCCGTTATCTCGTCAATTTTGCATTGCATTTTAAATTCTTGAATGTCTTCTATGCTTAACATCTATTTCTAAAATTTAAATTGGTTTGTAATTTCAAGGATACATTATAAATTCTTCATTGCATTCTACATTTTCATTTGTTCACAAAATTCTGCATTGCCTTCTGAATTCTGCACTAGCTTGCACCATCATCTTAATCTCGAATTCAGCTTAACCTCACAAATACTTCTCATTCATACAAATTCAATGCTACCTCATGATAATCCTAACACATACAGTTTAGAAAATATATATCACAAATACTACAGATTAAACCTCTAGTATTTCCCCTCACAAATACCCAGATTGCCTATCATCAAGCAATAAATTCCAAGGTAACATAAATTTTGCGCTATCCTCATAAATTCTAGGCAACCTTGAGATAAAGAAGTATGAGAAGAGGGGAGGGTAGACTCCTGTTGATAATGGATTTGGCTAATGAAGCCGTAACTTACAAGGGTCCGTGGTCTGCTCTGACTCACAACACAGCCAGAGTTCTTATAGTGTGGTGGTAGGAACTATGGTTGATATTATTATGAAACTACTTGCAGGAATATTATTGTTTTTTCTCCTCTCTCTCTCTCTCTCTCTCTCTCTCTCTCTAAGAGGAATATTGACTATAGATGATCTCTAAGACTTTGCTTTGCTCCTTACATGTCACTATTGAATATATTATATATATTTTTTTTTAAGATTTGGGTTCTAAGCTCATAGAAACAACATAAGACCCAAGAACAGCCAGCTTTCATCTCCAGTGCCTCAATACAGAGGTGAACCACACAGGGCATTCATGGTTCCCTGTTCATTATCCAAGAAGCCTGCGGGAACACGACATCCTATGACAACTAACCAATATTGTAATCCACCTTGAGGAATTAGGTTTAAAATAAGACATATCCAAAATTAATTTTACAGTTTCATATAACCTAACGCTAACAGGTGGGTTTCACTGAACCTGTTAACATTTTCAACGGCGGAGGTGAAGTGTATACGAGATTAAAGAGATTGTTCCATGGGGCTAAAGAATTTTTTGTACTTTCTCCGGCTTCCTATGTTCTTATGAAGGCTTGAGGAGAACACTGAATGTTTTGCCTTGGTCTTGAAAATGGTAGAATATATCATAAAATTGACTTCAAGATTTCCTTTCAAAATTAAAACTTTTGTTCTGGTTTGAAGTTGACTGTGATCAAACTTTCAATGCCAGGTGCAAGACTCGACAAAATCTTCTCAATAGTCTTGGTATTTATTCGAATGTCAGATGACCTGCAAAATGCCACTTAAAGATAGCTCTTAACTAACCCGTTTACATCAGCAGTTGCATCATATTCTTGCGAAATCTTAAAGTTTCAATTTAGCAAATCACTTAAATGTTGACTGATGTCTGTTAGTGATTCGGCTTTATTGGTTTTAATATTATGACCAGTAATGATAACAGTAGTACCATCAGTAAATAGTTGCAGTAGCAGTAATAAAATAATAATAATAATAATAATAATAATAATAATAATAATAATAATAATAATAATAATAATAATATGCCAATAATAATTATTAATATAATGATAACAGTGAAAATTTATGTTGAAATAACATTTAAGTGTTCCATTTCCCCTTCTTTATCTAAGCTCGCTCACCCTCTTTACCACCTCTCTTTATCTCTGTCATTATCGTCCCCGAGTTCCATTCCGGCTCCCTCTCCTTCATATTACACTTACTCCGTTATTTATCTTCCTTTCTCCATTACCACTGCCTCTTCCATTTGCCCATTATTGCTCTCTTTATCACTCCCTCAGTTAATGTACAGTTCAACCACCTCCTTAACTTTGTCTAATCTCCTCTCATTTCTCTCTCTCTCTCTCTCTCTCTCTCTCTCTCTCTCTCCTCTCTCTCTCTCTCTCTCTCTCTCTCTCTCTCTCTCTCTCTCTCTCTCTCTCTCTCCTCTCTCTCTCTCTCTCTCTCCTTGCATCGCCTCTCCATATCTTCTAAACTTTTCACCATTTTACTTCTTCCTGCTAGTATATATTTTTTTCTGTAATTTCCCCTTTCCCTTTCCATTTGTTCTTACATTATCTGTTTCTCCAAATCGTTTACTTTTTTGTATCACTTTATATTTATGTTATTTCCATTCTTCACATGACATACATTTAATTAACTCTTTTCACTCCCTCCTTACCTCCTCTTCCTTCTAGCTACTTTATTCTCTTTTCTTTCACTCCTAACCTCTCTTTTTATTGGTCTCTCTATTACATGCTTGTCATTCTCTCCCTCATTTCGTTCTGATTCCTTTCCTTCTCTTTCTCCATATACATATATGTATATTAATTCTTTCTCGTTCTCTCCATCCCATCTCTTCCTTTCTTTCTGCCTTCCTTTCCCTCTCTACTTGCATCCCTCACTTCCTCCCTCCTTTTCTTTCCTTAACTTTGTCCCTCCACCCGATCACTTAGTCACTCTCTAAATCCCTCCTTTCCTATCTCTCTCACTCATTGCCTATTTCACATCCACCGTTTCTCTTTCATCTCCTTCCGTAGTAGGGAAATAATCTCCCTATTTCTTTACTCCTTCGATCTCTCCTTCTCTCCCTTGCCCTCTCTTTCTTCCCTCTCACCCCCATCACCATGGCTCTCACGTTCGCTCTCAGCTCCCGGGTGTCGTCCTTGTCGTTCTGGCCTACGTTCCTCCTCTGATTTATGAACGGGTGACTTCAATTAAAAGGTCTCGTGGTCATTTGCACAGGGGAGAGGGGAGAGGAGGAGAAGAGACGGGAGAGGGGAGATGAGGAGAGGAGAGGTGAGAGGTTAGGTCAGGACTTATGAGGTACAAGAGAGGGGTGAAGAATGATTGGGGATTGGATGTGGAGTGAAAGGCGAGTTAGGTCAGGGGGGGGGGTAAAGGAAGAGTAGAAAAAAAGTAGAGGAGAACAGGTGGGTAAGTGAGGATTTACTGGACAAATGGGGGAGAGGATAAAGGCTGGAACTGAGTGAATGAGTAGCAAGTCTGAGATGAGAATTGTTGTGGCCTGTCAGTAGAGGATTGTATTTAGAATCAAAATCCGACATTGATTCATTGATTGATGAAGATAATAATCTTCAAGCAAGAGGTGGCCACAATGAGTAGCCCGTTGGCGAATCAGATGCTTTATTCGTAATCTGATATCGTTTTTAATTCGTTTTTAATTTTAAGAGTGAAGGTAGGCTAGGTGAATGAGGAAGCAGTGGAAAATTAAAAGGAATAGTGTTATTTTACCGACAAAGTATGAACTGTAGGACGAGAATAACAAAAAATGGAAACAAAACAAAAAATATTAAAAGATAATAAACCCGATGTACAACAATAAAATAAATCTTCAAAACGATTAAAAAATATATATATATTATTTCTCTATTATATCCAAGAGAAATAATAAAGAAATATTACAACACTTCATAACTTTTGGCTCTCGTTCAGGGCCCTCAGTACGTGAGGATATTATCACACATACGACTAACATATAATTACCATTCCACTTGGGGTTCTACAGGGATCCTCACTCCTTCTTCCCTCAAGTTCCCCCTGATGACTGGTGATCCTCAAATCCATTCAGGCAATTATCAAAGGAGGAGTTTTTTTTAAAATGGAGCTGAAAGAGGGGGAAGAGGGGTTGAAGGGGGTTGGGGTGGTGTAGATTCTTGCATCAGTCGACCCTTGACAATTGTGAAGTATTTTTTTTTATTTTTACGTGTATATACTTTTGCTTCACTTTCTCTCTTGAGTGTTTTAATTTGTTCGTCTTTTGTCGATATTCCTTATCCTTCTTGTAGTGTTTCTAACTCTGTTTTCATCGGGTATTTTGGCTCTTCTTCATTCCAATTTTCAATAGTATCTACATGTTCTGGTCATCTTTCTTCTGTTGGTTTCTGTTTGTCTCTGTTGGTTACTGTTATATAGGACCTGTTGGTTTGTTTTGGTGCCTCTTGGTCTCTGTTGGTCGCTGTTAAATAGGACCTGTTGGTTTGTTCTGGTGCCTCTTTATATCTGTTGGTTCCTGTTTGTTCCTGTTGGTCCCTTGTTGGTCCCTGTTTTTGCTAACCTTATTTTCTTTGTGTTTCTCGGTATATGAACTTGTGTTCCCACATCTCACATTGTTTCCTTTCCAGACAACTCCCTCCACACTGTCCCCTGGTCCCTCCAGCACACCTCCACACTGTCTCTGGTACCCTCCATGCCCCTCCACACTGTCCCCTGGTCCCTCCAGCACACCTCCACAATGTCCATGGTCACTCAAACATTTCCTTCATTAATTATTATTATCTGTCTTCTTTTAATCTCTTGCTTCCTCAGTTTTTTTTCTTCAGTTCTTCATCTTCCTCTTTACTTCTCAGTCNCTTTTCCAAATCCTCCTCCTCCTCCTCCTCCTGTCCCTCGGGAGTACTCATGGCGTTGTGGGCATTGGTGTATCCCCTTCAAGCCTATGTCCACCCCGCCCTTCCGCCCCTATTCCCTGCATGATTAAGGCTCCTATTCCTCTACTGTCAGGTGAGTAGCCGGTAGCATTTTTCAGACGACACATTTTAACACGACTTCAGACCAACCCGGTGGAGAGAGGACTCAACGACACAGGTATGCAAATTAGCAGAGTCTCTTTCGACTCCCCGTACGCAAAGAGGAGATTCGGAGGACCTCTTACACGGCCGGATACGCCCTTCTGGAAGAGACCAGCACCCAGGAGGTGCCACAGACTATCAAATAACTAAACATGGTCGGCGGCCTTTGAAGTAGTCATTGATAGTCTTAACTGTGAGCCCTTCTTGTCATGTTTCACATTGTGGGTTCCGTCAGCACTTGGGGCGGACCGTGGCCGGCATCCTGGGATTAGGATAAGGTGGATTAGAAGCGGATGAGATGGAGGCGGAGGAGGGTGAGAGGAATTATGAGTTGTGAAGGGGGGATTAGGGGAGAAGGTTCAGGAGTTGTGGGAACATGAGAGGGAAGGGATTATGAGGAGTTTTGAGGTGGTGAGAGGGTTTTTGAAAGGGGGGGTTGTGGAGGGAGGGGTAGTAGAAGGTAAGATAACGATGAAGAGAATGAGGAATCAGTACAATGAAGTAGGAAGGGGGAAAAAATTCTCTCTCTCTCTCTCTCTCTCTCTCTCTCTCTCTCTTCTCTCTCTCTCTCTCTCTCTCTCTCTCTCTCTCTATCTATCTACAATCTACCTCTTCCTCGTGCCCCCACTCTCATTTCCTCTCATTAATTGCATCATATTTTCCCTTACTCCATTATTATTCTTTAGTTCAGACTCTTGTCTGTTCTTTACGGCTCCTCCGTTATCTTCATCTCCACCTTTCATCGCCTTATCTCTTTCTCATTACATTAGACGTTCATGATCCTCTCAACAATTATCTTGCAAGTGAAATTTGTCTCGCTTTCTTGTTTGTTGTTGTTCTTCTTCTTTATGTTCTAGTATTTTATTCCTTCTCCTCCTGCTTCCTCTTGGCTAATTTTTCTCTACGATATTTGTAATTCTTCTTTATTCAATCGTTTATTTGAAATATAAGACAACTCCCAGCTGTACGTCTTGTCATCTTTCTCTTTCTCTCTTTCTGTCTGTCTCTGTCTCTATCTCTCTCTCTCTCTCTCTCTCTCTCTCTCTCTGTCTCTCTCTCTCTCTCATCTCAGAGCAAATCTTAAGCAGCCTCGTTCAATCCGTCCTAAACTCAAGCCAATAGTGCACTATGTTCTTCTTATGTGACAAGTAAGCACTCTCGCCTTTTAGTGCTGGCAGTGAAGTGGCCATCTGTCTACCAGCCGCACCAGCCTGTCTGCTTGCTCGAGCACCCGTCTCCCGGCCACACCAGCCTGTCTGCTTGCTCGAGCACCCTGTCTCCCGGCCACACCAGCCTGTCTGCTTGCTCGAGCACCCTGTCTCCCGGCCGCACCAGCCTGTCTGCTTGCTCGAGCACCCTGTCTCCACCAGCCTGTCTGCTTGCTCGAGCACCCTGTCTCAACCAGCCTGTCTGCTTGCTCGAGCACCCTGTCTCCACCAGCCTGTCTGCTTGCTCGAGCACCCTGTCTCACAACCACACCACCCTGTTCCCTTTGCCGTTCACATCTGTTTAGTCTAACTTGCTAAGTTGACCAACCCTGTCTATGTAGCATAGCCTGACAGTTTCGATGGACAGGCATTCCGTTGACTATGATAATTTGCATATATATAGTCATTCATTACGTCTGTGAACCACAACACTTCAACAATCTGACAGCTGACCACGCCACAATATTTAGTTGACCAATCTCTTGTCAGCCCACACAATCCAGGCTGTTCTTGAGACCAGCTCGTAAAGTGACTTTTTCAGCCTGTTCTGACTCAGACTTTACGTTGGTAAACAGCTAATGAGCACAACAGTATTTGTGTATGTCAATCTATGCTGCAACTCAAGACTTTTTTCTATGTGTAGAAAGGCTATACCTGTCTGCCGTTGTCACCACCACACCAACACCATCACCACCAACACCAACACCCCCACACCACCATCACTCCAACACCCCCACACCACCACCACTGCCTACTTCATTGCGGCTGCCAATCCAGCAACGTACTTAAAGTCACTGGTGAGCCACAGGACTTCAAGTTAAAATATACTTGGCGTAATCAACACTATCAGTCAGAAGGCTATCATTCTCTCTTTCTCTGTCTCTGTCTCTCTCTCTCTCTCTCTCTCTCTCTCTCTCTCTCTCTCTCTCTCTCTCTCTCTCTCTCTCTCTCTTCTCTCTCACTCACTACGATAACTATTCCTAATGAACCGTAACAGAAGACAAGAACGTTATTTCATGAGGTAAACAGATGACCGAAGAAGAAACGGAGAGGAAGTTAAGGAGAGCTGTAAAGGGAGAGAGAAACGATAGACAAGGTAAAAGGGAATCAAGAAATAAACGAATAACTAAGGGAGAGAAAGTCGGTAAAAGAATGATAAAAAAGGAGAGAGAGAGAACCAGAGCAGAAAGAATGCTAGGAAGTAGGAAGCTTCGAACAGGCGACCACATAAATCGCATCTCACACACACACACCGAAGCGGAAGAATGGAGGTCTACCGACCAGGTTTCGAACATCCATAATACCTCGAGACTCAAGTGGCACTCCAGGAGAGGCTGCAAGTCTCAGGGGGTTCCAGGGACACTTCGCACCTGTGGTCTCTGCCGATAGGACCCCTCCCTATTGTGCGTGTTCGCAGCTTGGTCAGCAAAACCCCCGAAGTCTTCCGCTTCAGTGGTCGGGGTTCGAGGCTCCGATGGTGCAAGTGAATGAAATATTTCCACGTTTCTTGTGGTCTGTAATTTATACATATAAATATATGCGGATACGTAAGTGTATACATTAGATACGTTGGAGACTCCGGTATATTATAGAAGACCATCAGGCAAGAATTATGCATTTACAGGCAATCTGGATATATTTGGGGGTCTCTCTCCTGTGTATATGCTTGGGTGTAGCAGGGGCGCAACACGCTGGCAATGGGCAGGCTGATAATATCAAAATTATCGGTCCAGTAGAGCATAAATATTAGATACCATCTGACGTCAGTTAAGGAGGTTTGGGTGATAGTTGTGGAGCTCTCTTGGGGGGGTGGTAGAGAGAGTTGTGGTGGTGATGGTAGTGGTGGCTGTTGGTGGCTGTAGAGAGCTTGTTGTGGTAGTTAGTGGCTGTGTGATTGTGTTGGGGTAGTGTTGTTTTGGGGAAGATGAGATGGTTTTTGTGAATTATTGAGATGGAAGTTGTATGTTTGTGATGGTGAATGTGGTGATCAATGGTTGTGTGGTGGTGTTTGCTATTGTGGTGAGGTGCTGTGGATGTGATCGTGGTGGGGGGTGGGGGGAGGATAGTTGCTAACAGTCTTGCTGAAACAGGTTTGTCCGTCTGGATTTTTTTTAATCTTACTGTAATTCCCTGTATTCATAATCGAATTTTTACACTCATTATCAGCATTTCGTAGTCTGCAAATATTGGCACATATGAGCTGGCACTCTTGAGTAGGTCATTTACATAACTTCTGAACATATGTGTTGCCAGGATCTCAAGGGTTAAACATCCTTCCACCTCTATGCGTTCCTTCTAACTGTGACCCTCTGATTTCTGTCTGACAGGTACTCCCTTACCCATTTCAGCATTTCCCACTATACTTGCATATCTATGCACCTTGAACATCAGCCTTTAATAAGGAATAATTTCATTTTTTTTTTTTTATTTTCAGGGAAGATGCAGGCTATATTTTCCCAGACGTAACTTTTGGGTGCCAGAGCTAAGAGGGTTAAGCTATAAGGCCGATGGAAGTAAATCTCACAGTTCTAGAGGAATAAGGAAGAACAGAGGGGCATGATCACAACATACAAAATTATTGAGGGGGAATAGGTATGGTGAATAATGACAGCCTCTTCTAATTGAGGGTTTGATACAGATAGATGAAGATAGCTAGAAAGGCAAATGAGTCGAAA
>WNGS01003388.1:7668887-7684448 GCA_020271785.1 Procambarus virginalis
CTGAATATAAGAATCTGTACCGAGGTCGCTTATTTGAACAATGAGTATTATTTGTTTATATTTACAAAACCTCACATTGTAAGAATTTAAAGGAAGGATGGGGGGGTGGAGAGGGAGAGGGGGAAATGAGGAGAATGAAGGAATGAAGAGGAAAATGAACGCTAATACATTTATACACTAACGTAGGTATCCGGTGATGTTCAGGTTATGAATATGTGCAACATCTTCACTTGCTCAGAATCTCATCATTATAACATCGGTGATTAGCGTCGTAAGTACCGGGATTATAAGGACTTTGTTCCTCTCCAACCCCCTTCATTCCCCCCTCCCCTTCCCCCCCCCCCTGAAATCGAGAATTATGGGGCACCCCCTATGGGGGGGGGGGTCTCTTAAATCGATTTACTGAATCAGTAAATTTTACTGATTTACTGCATCAGTTTTACCTAGTAAAGGGTGCCGGTCGGCCGAGCAGACAGCACGCTGCACTTGTGATCCTGTGTCCTGGGTTCGATCCCAGGCGCCGGCAGAGAAACACTGGGCAGAGTTTCTTTCACCCTATGCCCCTTGTACCTAGCAGTAAAATAGGTACCTGGGTGTTAGTCAGCTGTCACGGGCTGTTCCTGGGGTGGAGGCCTGGTCGGGACCGGGCCGCGGGGACACTAAAAAAGCCCCGAAATCATCTCAAGATAACCTCAAGATATGCAACAGTATCTATATATATATATTGTTATATATATATATATATATATAGTATAATATAAATATAGTTATATATAATATATATATATATATATATATATTAAAGTAGCACTGACAGGATCCACTCTATGTCTTCGTCTCAAGGATGTCGTCAGTCAAGAGCAATAATTCGACACTTGCTGCCACAATACCTTCGTCCCTTGGTAAAAAAAACGAGCTTGGGACTGGAAAACCTCTCCTATCAGTGCTATAGGTACAATGATTAATATATTATTAACATCCCCCCCGAATGAGAATGAAAATCTAATCAGGATTTGATGGCCTGGACGTAGAATTAGTAAATGATGATTCGAAAGTGCCCTAAAAAATAGAGATAAATACCCCTTAACAGATTGAGAGGAAAAGAACACACACACACACACACAACTATATAGCCAAATGTAGCAGTTGGATAAGGCACCAGGTGAGAGGATACAGAGGCAGAGGGAAATCAATCATCTCTTGACCAACATAATCTCCATCAAAAGGCAAGGGAGCAGCAGCTGCCCATCATGCTGCTAGGCGTACGATGAGTGACATCCCATAAATCAGTCGACCTGTTCTGCTTGACAACCCGACAGCCCCCACCCCTCCCACTGCTTCTCCAGACTGACATATATACATATTTATATATACATATATACATGTATGTATGAATATACTGTATATGTGTACTCACCTATATGTACTCACCTATATGTGTCTGCAGGATCGAGCATTGACTCTTGGATCCCGCCTTTCGAGCATCAGTTGTTTACAGCAATGACTCCTGTCCCATTTCCCTATCATACCTGGTTTTAAAATTATGAATAGTATTTGCTTCCACAACCTGTTCCTTGAGTGCCATTCCCATTTTCCCCACTACTCTCACGCTAAAAGAAACTTCCTAACATCTCTGTGACTCATCTGAGTTTCCAACTTCCATCCATGTCCCCTCGTTCTGTTACTATTCCGTGTGAACATTTCGTCTATGTCCACTCTGTCCATCCCTCTGAGTATTTATACGTTCCTATCATGTCCCCTCTCTCCCTTCTTTCTTCTAGTGTCGTAAGGCACAGTTCCCTCAGGCGCTCCTCATACCCCATCCCTCGTAGCTCAGGGACGAGTCTCGTTGCAAACCTCTGAACCTTTTCCAGTTTCATTATATGCTTCTTCAGATGGGGACTCCATGATGAGGCGGCATACTCTAAGACTGGCCTCACGTAGGCAGTGTAAAGCGCCCTAAATGCCTCCTTGCTTAGGTTTCTGAATGATGTTCTAACTTTTGCCAGTGTCGAGTACGCTGCTGTCGTTATCCTATTTATATGTGCCTCAAGGTATAGATTAGGTGTTACGTCCACACCCAGGTCTCTCTCGCGCGTCGTCACAGGTAGACTGTTCCCCTTCATTGTGTACTGACCCTTTGGTCTCCTATCTCCTAGTCCCATTTCCATACTTTACATTTGCTCGTGTTGAATTCCATAGCCATTTCTCTGACCATCTCTGCAACCTGTTCAGTCTTCTTGGAGGATCCTGCAATCCTCATCTGTCACAAACTCTTCTCATCAACTTTGCGTCATCCGCAAACATCGACATGTAGGACTCTACACCCGTAAACATGTCGTAACATATACAAGAAATAGAATTGGTCCCAGTACCGATCCTTGTGGTACTCCACTTGTTACTGTTCGCCAGTCCGACTTCTCGCCCTTACCGTAACTCTTTGGCTCCTTCCTGTTAGGTAGTTCCTTAACCATGCTAGGACCTTTCCCCCTACCCCGCCTGCCTCTCGAGTTTGAACAGCAGCCTCATGTCTGGTACTGTATCAAAGGCTTTTTGGCAGTCCAGAAATATGCAGTCTGCCCAACCATCTCTGTCCTGTCTTATCCTCGTTATTTTATCATAGAATTCCAGAAGATTTGTTATGCACGATTTCCCTGTCCAGAACCCCATGTTGATGTTTGTTCACAAACCTAACGTTCTCAAGGTGCGCAACCAGTCGTAGCCTAATATTTTTTTCCAGTATTTTACAGGGGATGCTTGTCAGTGATACAGGTTCTGCTTCTGCTGCTATGCTGCTACTGCTACTGCTGCATTGCTGCTACTGCTGCTATTGCTGCTATTGCTATTGCTACGCTACTGCTGCCTAGTATTCCTGCTTCTACTCCTACATCATTGTAGTTTCTCTGCTGTTAGGTTCTTTAAAAGAAAACGGGACACCAGAGAAGACATCTTCTGACTCCTATGAGCAGGCTAAGTACTTTTCCCATCACCGAGATGGTGCTTGCAGGGTTGAGCTTCGGCTCTTTGGTCCCGCCCCTCAATCGTCAATCTACTGGTGAACAGATTCCTGAACTTCTCGACCTCTATCATATTTACATTTGAAGCTGTGTATGGAGTCAGACTCCACCACATCACTGTGTGTGTGTGTGTGTGTGTGTGTGTGTGTGTGTGTGTGTGTGTGTGGTGTGTGTGTGTGTGTGTTATATACATGGTTGTTAACGTGTGTACGTGTGGTGTGCGAGGTATTCGCCTATATATTCTCACCCTGCAGATCGAGCTTCAGCTCACGGGCCCAGACCTTCGAGTCACCTGATGCCATTTGCAACGTTTCTCAACCTCTTGGTTGAACAGGTCAGGGAAGCCTTGGCGTTCGGCCTGCTTCCCGTCCCGGGAGAAGCCACTAGAGATGGTAACTCTCAGGTAAATTCAGGCATTTATCATGAATTCTCTTGAAACCATGAATAGAGTTAACTTAAATATCGTTCCATTTAGCTCATTCCACTTGTTAACTATTCTTAAGCTGAATTTCCATTTTCGAATCATGCCCTCTCACCCTGTGGCCGTTCGTGCTGTACATTTCGATTCCGTTCCCTCTATCAATGTCTCCACGAATCTTTTATGCCGTAATCATGTCACATTCTGTATGCATGTACGTGTGTGCACTTCCAAGTGTTTTGTTTCACATGCTCAAACTTAAGTGTGAGTTATATTCACCTCTCAAACTGATATCTTAATAGCGTGCTTGAGTTGGGTGTAATTATGACCGTAAATGTCTTTGGACTGGAATAATGATGAATTCAATCTTGAGAAAGTATATTGCTATTAGGGAAATCATAATCTAAAATCTAAATCATGAGTTTTTCAACCAAAAACCTTCGTATAATTACTAATACACCATCTGTGTGGTGTATACAGGTAAAAGATACTGAACCCCTGCTGTTGATATTGCTGATACTGCTGTGTGCAAGCACCTTGCACACAGCAAGTGTAAGTCACCCCTAGCGATCACTATTAACGAATAATTCACCCGTGACATAAGAGTAGACAACCTAGCTAGGTGTGTACATTTAGAAGAGGGATCACATCATCATCAGACAAGCTCAGGGCCTCCAAGGAAAACTTGTGTGTGTACACTACCGAAATTTAATGAAATCCAAGTTCTCGAAGGACCCCCCCCCCCCTTCAGCACTTCAAAACAAGTTAAAGGATCAAGAACGATATTCAGAGAGTTTGGAAAACCTCAGTGAATTAAGCATGAAGCTCATTGGGCCGTTAAACAAGCATAATTCATCTAGGACCAACTTTAATGCTGGTAGAAAAGATACTCCACTAGATTAACTTGAATGTATTAGTAGGGGGTAGAAATAGCCTAAGCTACTCAATCCCTTGAGATGCAGTTATTTCTTATCTCAATAAACATACTTGAACTTGATTGTATTAGCTTAATGCCTTATACAGTTCATCCATCCACGTCATTCAACTCTTCAATCCTCAACAAACAGCCCTTAACTCTAGACTCCAGTGTCTCATTCCATCATCAACCCTAAACTCCATTGTCTCTTCTAGAACTACCACCCACCGGGCCTGTGGGCCGTTCCAAGCAACAGCCTGTTGGACCAAGCTCTCACAAGTCAAGCCTGGCCCCGGGCTAGGGCTTGGGGAGTAGATGAACACCCCAGAACCCCATCAACCAGGTACTCACCCTAAACTCATTCACCCTCTCTCGTTCTCCTTCACCTTGTCTCTTCGTCGTTCTCTTCCTCCACCTGTTCCTCCAGCTCGTTCTCCAAGCCCCACCAGCACATCATCCTGCCCCTCCACCGGAAGACATCACATGGCCATCCTCATTAACATTCTTTTTAAAGCTCGGCCATTCTTATTCCCCTCACCTCACCATCTGGCCTCAAGGAGTGGAGACCAAAGGAACGAGTGCCGGTCGACATACGAATTAGTGACTGCATTTGTTCTTACGTGTGAGTGTGAGTGTGTGTGTGTGTGTGTGTGTGTGTGTGTGTGTGTGTGTGTGTGTGTGTGTTGTGTGTGTGTGTGTGTGTGTGTGTTGTGTGAGCGCACAACTAGTTGGACTCATTTGTTCTTGCTGTGGTTGTGGGTCAAATCTTAATAAGTCTTGCCTCGGAACCTTCTGACTATTACACAAATTTCTTATATATTTTGGCTCTGTTATAGCTACGTTCGGAACTGTTTAAGGACACAACCTTCATTACATTCATTCATGCACGTTTCATTTATTGACTTCTCTTACATTATGTTTATTCGGGTATTTAGATTTCATCCCCTTTCTCATAGCATTTTCATGTCTGCCTTGTCTATTCCAGGAGTATTTGTTATGTAGTGATCATGTGTCACCTATTTCTTCTTTCCAGACGTGAGATTAAATTCAATTTCAACAATCAGCCCTGTTAGGGTTTTATATTTCTTGACTTTCTTCAACTTTATTTTTGTGCGTAAGGAAACAATGACTCCATGCTGACGCCGCATAATCAGAATAAGTCTGACATACGTGGAAGGCAATGTCCGCTGACTCCACATGTTCATATTCCTAAAGTGCATATGCAGCTGATATTCCTTTGAGGTGAGCCTCTCGTGAAGACTTTCATGTGACATCAAACTCCAGGTATTCAAGTATTCAGGTACTCAAAGCCGGCTTTTCCATCCTATTTGGTAACTTGTTTCAGAATCTTAGCCCCTAGCAACCAGTTTTTTTTACCATGCACTTAAAGTCAAAGTCTAAAAGACATGTTTTAGGAATTTTCGTATATTTATCCAAGCAATCCTCTTGTTTATTTCAGTCTTATGAAGTCACTGCCACTAAGCAATGTTATCTTGAGGTTATCTTGAGATGATTTCGGGGCTTTTTTAGTGTCCCCGCGGCCCGGTCCTCGACCAGGCCTCCACCCCAGGAACCAGCCCGTGACAGCTGACTAACACCCAGGTACCTATTTTACTGCTAAACTTGTTTAGCAGAAAAATGAAAAACTTGTTTAAATGTTGAAATGTAAAATGTTGAAATGTTGTTTAAATGTTGAAACTTGTATATTTGTCATTCTCTAACCGGCTTTCCTTTACTATATTACATACAATATATTTTCCTTATATAAAAATGTAAATGCATTTTCCTGCTATGATGGGTGCAAATGTTTTAATTCTAAATAATCTATATAAATAGAAATGTCTGTGTCTGTCTATTTGACGTTTGAGGTCAGTTCTTTGGGGCTTGTCTCACCCAAATTTTCTCAGTAATTACTATTGGGTACATGCACAACATGGTTAGATTGGGATAGGCATAAAATAAAACATTGCCTCGTGACATTGAGATAACACTACCCCAATAATAAATGTTGTAATATCATATTAAATGAGCCCGGAATAATTTTTTTATTTTGCTGGTTTTACTGTATATTGTTAACATACATAGAAATCATGTTCACAAAAATCTAAAAAAAATTAACTGTCATACTTTGCCAGTAATTAGTTGAAATGAATTGATGCGTTTTGGGATGGGAAGGGGAAAGGAGTACTGCTTGCACAGTAAGCTACTCCATCTCCTCCGCACCCATCCACACACAGCATGGTACACTCAACTCTACACCTCCAATTTGCTTTCTCTCTCTCTTCAACGGAGAGAAGAGGGAGAGAGAGATACTCTCTTCACTCTCTCTTTCTCTGTCTCTTCTCTACCCAGTGAGAAAGACAGAGATAGAGATAGATAGGCCAAGAGAAAACATGTTGGTGTATACAATCATCTGACCTCCACCGCCCGACACCCGACCTCCAACACCAGCTACCCGACCTCCAACACCAGCTACCCGACCTCCAACACCAGCTACCCGACCTCCAACACCAGCTACCCGACCTCCAACACCAGCTACCCGACCTCCACCACCAGCTACCCGACCTCCAACACCAGCTACCCGACCTCCAACACCAGCTACCCGACCTCCAACACCAGCTACCCGACCTCTAACACCAGCTACCCGACCTCTAACACCAGCTACCCGACCTCCAACACCAGCTACCCGACCTCCAACACCAGCTACCCGACCTTCAACACCAGCTACCCGACCTCCAACACCAGCTACCCGACCTCCAACACCAGCTACCCGACCTCTAACACCAGCTACCCGACCTCTAACACCAGCTACCCGACCTCCAACACCAGCTACCCGACCTCCAACACCAGCTACCCGACCTTCAACACCAGCTACCCGACCTCCAACACCAGCTACCCGACCTCCAACACCAGCTACCCGACCTCCAACACCAGCTACCCGACCTCCACCACCAGCTACCCGACCTCCAACACCAGCTACCCGACCTCCAACACCAGCTACCCGACCTCCAACACCAGCTACCCGACCTCCAACACCAGCTACCCGACCTCCAACACCAGCTACCCGACCTCCAACACCAGCTACCCGACCTCCACCACCAGCTACCCGACCTCCAACACCAGCTACCCGACCTCCACCACCAGCTACCCGACCTCCAACACCAGCTACCCGACCTCCAACACCAGCTACCCGACCTCCAACACCAGCTACCCGACCTCCACACAGCTACCCGACCTCCAACACCAGCTACCCGACCTCCAACACCAGCTACTCGACCTCCAACACCAGCTACCCGACCTCCAACACCAGCTACCCGACCTCCAACACCAGCTACTCGACCTCCAACACCAGCTACCCGACCTCCAACACCAGCTACCCGACCTCCAACACCAGCTACCCGACCTCCAACACCAGCTACCCGACCTCCAACACCAGCTACCCGACCTCCAACACCAGCTACCCGACCTCCAACACCAGCTACCCGACCTCCAACACCAGCTACCCGACCGCCGTTGTCCAACATCCATTTGATGCCCCTTAAGGGCTCATATAGGAGAAATAAGGACTTATGTTGTTTAGTATTCGAATAGCAGAACAATAAGCCGTGTCGACACATCCGTCTACTGCTGCTGTGACGGATGTTAAGCATCCGTCTCAGCTGTCCACGACCTCCTGAGATGATATAGGTGATGCTGCATCTTCAGAGATGGTGTTGATCTTTGCTGCTTCCTAGCGGGTATGGTTGCTATCTCGCAAGTTGATATATATGTGTGTGTGAGTACCGGTAAATAATATGTCCATATCCCCCAATCAATTCCCCTGAGAATTTGTATGTAGTAATCATTTCTCCCATAATTTTTCAGTCTTAGCCTTTCTTCCTAACTTTGTATCTGCAAGTGTATGTCCAATCACAGATACCCAGTTACGAATAAAGGCAATGGAAAGTGCCCGAGATTACTTTAAACTTGGACCGTGTGCAGTTGAGCTGGACAGGACTGCTAACTGCTCACAAGAGCTATCAACAAGGTAAAATGCATTGAGCAACAGGCACAAGATTTCGAAGAGACTTTGTCCGATAGAGGTCGTATCTGATTTCGACCAATTGGTGATAAAAAAAAATTGGTGCAGGGAAATCAGAGATAAATCGGCTCATCAAATTAGTTGAAAAGGCGAGTAGTCGATTAGTCGAAATGAGCTGGTATTGGCGAAAATCCGTTTGTAAGACCGATACGAAAAAAACAATGTTAAATTATAAATTATGTAAGACCGATAATGTTAAATTATTAAATTTATTCTAATAAATATTAAATATTCTAATAAATATTAAATATTCTAATAAATAATAAATGTATTTAATAAATGTTAAATTATAAATTATGTAAGACCGATAATGATAAATTATTAAATTTATTCTAATATATATTAAATATTATAAAAAATATTAAACATATTTAATAAATGTTAAATTATACCTCAGGTCTACGAATCCGAAGCGCTGTCCACCCAGCTGTCAGGCGCCCGAGAGGCGCCTAAGGCATTAAATCAGCCACACCACAAGGTACTTGTGTCTTGTAAAAATGGGATTATACCAGTACTCATTGCACATAACTGCACTGCACTGCACATCACTGCAGCCATGGGGTACAAGTCCAGCTGAGAGAACACCATTCACTCAAGAAATTAAACCTCGTGTCCCAGGAAGACACAAAAGTTTGAATGGACATGATTACGACATATAAAATTACAAGAAAAATTGATTGGGTTGACAAGGACAGACTATTTAGCACGGTTGGTATGCAAACCATTGTTCCCTTCTGCACTTTAATTAATTTCACCTCTGACCAGATCACACACTAGAAAGTGAAGGGACGACGACGTTTCGGTCCGTCATGGACCATTCTCAAGTCGAGAATGGTCCAGGACGGACAGAAACTTCGTCGTCCCTTCATTTTCTAGTGTGTGGTCTGGTCAACATACTTCAGCAACGTTAATGTGTCTCATGGATCTCCCTGTATAAGCTCTCGGCTAGTCTGGTTTGTTAATACATGTTGTTGTTGTTGTTAAAGATTCGCTGCTTGGAACAAACAGCTTCAAGTAGCACGGGCTATGGTGAGCCCGTAGGTACTTGTGTGTTAATACATGCCGTCATCTGAGCTGTGTAAACCAACACCATGGGGTCTGATGGAGTCGTTAACATAACATTGATGGAGAGCTCTTCACCTGGCGTACATTTACGAAGTCACGAGTTTCCATCAGCTGATTAGCATAAACAGGCTTGCAATATCAACAACTGAGTAGCGTTCATGACTCGGGTAGACCTTGCTGCATATATTGACACAATAATAATTAAGAAAATACAAATAATTTCTATATTAATATTAATATTATTATTATTGATTTTAATACAAAATTAATACAAATTATAATAAAAAATATATTATATATATTATTAATATTAAGAAATGGTAATTATATTATTAATTAAAATGTAAAAATCACTTTCGTTTTAGATGTGCTAGAAAACAAACCAACTACAACAGATAACTACAAAATGGAATAACAAGTGACAAGGATATAAATAAATTACAATTCCAGCTTATTTTTTTCTAAACCCGTTAGAGTCATGCTGCACATTAAATCAGCCCAATATTGCCACTGAAGCTGCAAGATTTGCATTCTTTCGAATGTATACAAAGCCACGAGGTTTCGTCAGCTGATTTATAACGTAAACAGTCTACAAGAGATGAGTTGATAGCCTGGAGAGGCGGCTCTCGTGGACCCCCCGTTCCCTTCACAATAACATCATGTCATGGGACGTCTGCACTTCTTGCTGACGTGAGGCCAAGGAAATGAGCCAGGGTGTTTGTGAAGGGTGAAGGGTGGTGATGGAGAGGTTGTGTGTTTGACAGGTGAGGTGTGGGAGGTTCGTGTGTGTGTGTGCTTACCTAGCTGTATAAGCCTAACTGTGCTTGCAAGGGTTGAGCTTCGGCTCTTTGGTCTCGCCTCTCATATCTTAATCAACTAGTGTACCTGACTCTTAATCAACCTGAGCCTATTGGGATGTATGTCATATTTACATTTGAAGCAGTGTATGTTGTTGTGGATGGGAGAGAGTGTTAGTAGGTTGGTGAACAAGTGGAACGGGAGACAAGGGTAGCAGGTTGGTAAGTGGAATAGGAGATGTTGTAGTGGGATGGAAGAAGGGAGGGGAGGATGAGATTGCCGGTGGGATGGGAGAAGGATTAGTCGGTTGATGTGTCAGTAAAATGGGAAAGGAGTATGTCGATAGGTGTGTACCTTGATGTAATCACCTGGAGGTACTATTAGAGTCGAGTGCATTCTAAGTCTGTCGAGCATTAGTATCTTAATGCAATAAATATTCTCGTTTCTAGTGACTTTTATAGCTGTGTATAGTTAGTTTTGATAACTATTTCATCTAATCATTTTCAAGCATTTTCAACGGCTTGTATAAATGTTCTTTCTGACCCGTTACTCGTTTTTCAATATAATAAACATTGCTTCCATGGTAAAATAGTTAATTTACCTTGAAATCTTGTATACCACTAACATGTTTCCTCTGTACTTTCTTGCTCTTGTCAAATTCCTAAAAAATTTTCAGCCAGTGTCTCGTTCCTATTGCTGGGAGTTCAGTGTCGAGACAGTGCTCAATAGTGACGGTTGCACAGATGGAAAATACCGATCCCATTGCTCCTGTTTCGAGGAAAAAGGAGAATCTAAAGGTTTAGATTCTCCTCTTGCATTGTATCCATATTTTGCTTCCAGTAGATAAAAGACATATGAGATATATAAACAATTAGGATGTTGTGAAGACTAATAATAACAAACAGCAGCTTCCCCCATGACTCTGTAATATCTCCATGGCTCAAACAAGTAATTATTAGCGATAAGATCTACATTATACATTATATCATTATACATTAAATACATTAAATCATTATACATTAAATACATTAAATCATTACACATTAAATCATTATACATTAAATCATTATACATTAAATACATTAAATCATTATACATTATAATAATTTCTAATGATTTACTGTAAATATATAGCTCTTGAAATAGAACATGCTCTGTAACTAGAAGACATTGTAATTATAAGGTGTGGAGGTTAGATGAAATTGTTATTGTAATAATCTCCATTGAGGTCTGATAAAGACCTTTGTGCTCTCTGTAATTCTTTTTGCGCTACCGCTCACAGGATGAGTATGGGGTGCACAATAAACCAGCCGCCTCCGGCGGCAACAAATAAAAAGTCTACACTTTAGAGAGGAGAGTTTACAGAGAGAGAACGCGGCGTAAACGCAAAAGGTAAAGTCTGACTTTGAATTTAAAACGCGAGAAAATGCGAAACAGTTTCGTATGTCATCTGGCTAAACTACTTTCACATAAACGTTATTTCCATATTTTTTCCATACCAGGAGTTGCTTCTTTCCTCTTCGTCTAAATTACGGTCATTTTTTAGTAACTTTTTAATGGATTTTTGTAATTATTTTTTTTTAATACGCAAATACTTGCAAGAACTTTTCCAACATATATTTTGCTGCAACTGAGGTTCATTAGATGGGAAGCTAATCATCAATTTAAAGATGAATTTATAATTCTTATATACGCCTTTTACATGTTTAAATCTCTGCATGTTAGCTTTAACCCGGTGCATGACAAATATCAATAAACTAACAAGAAAAATATAATTATTAATTTATTCTAAACAACTTATACATATCATAAACATTTTGACCGGACTAAACAGGAATACATCAGTCTAAATCAAACTAAAGTGAATAACAGCGAGCTTAAAACTTGAAAGGTGATATATATCAAGGGAAGGAGGGTGGTGGGGGGGGGGCGGATTGCATACATGATATCCAGGCCATGTTATGTAGCTAGAAAAACTAGTGGATATTCCCTGAGGCAGAGATGAGTTAGAAACCCCCCAGGGGTCAATGTTCCTGAAGGTGCCTAACCCAACTCTCTTCCCCAGAGCCACGCCCTCTGTGGCCCCCTGGTCGTGTTGACATGACGGACTCTCTCCAGGGACCTCCTGCCTTGCCGCCGTCAACAGCTTCTGGGAGGGTAGGAGGGGGGTAGAAGAGCAGCTAGGGGATAGTTCACCAGCTGCTGGGAGAAGGGACAGCTGCTAGGGACTGTTCACCAGCTGCTGGGAGAAGGGACAGCTGCTAGGGACTGTTCACCAGCTGCTGGGAGAAGGGACAGCTGCTAGGGACTGTTCACCAGCTGCTGGGAGAAGGGACAGCTGCTAGGGACTGTTCACCAGCTGCTGGGAGAAGGGACAGCTGCTAGGGACTGTTCACCAGCTGCTGGGAGAAGGGACAGCTGCTAGGGACTGTTCACCAGCTGCTGGAGAAGGGACAGCTGCTATGAACCGCTCACCATTTGCTGGGATAGGAAAGGTCCGCAAGGAATCGTTTCCNCAGAAAAACATGCAACCGCCAGCCATCAGGTGACGGGATAAAGAAACGTGGACGTGTTGGCGTGGTGTGTGTGTGTGTGGTGTGTGTGGTGTGGTGTGTGTGTGTGTGTGTGTGTGGTGTGTGTGTGTGTGTGCGCGTGTGGGTGTGTGTGTTGTGTGTGTGGTGTGTGGGTGTGTGTGTGTGGGTGCGTGGTGGGTGTGTGCGTGTGTGTGTGTGTGTGGTGTGTGTGTGTGGTGTGTGTGTGTGTGTGTGTGCGTGCGTGTGTGTGTGTGTGTGTGTGTGTGTTGTGTGTGTGTGTGTTGTGTGAGTGTGTGTGTGTGTGTGTGTTTGTGCGTGCGTGCGCGCACGTGCGTGCATGTGTGATGTTGTGTGTGTGTTAGAGAGGCACAGTCGCCCCTAGGGACTTACCTCCTCCCTCACACTGCTGCCACCTTACCTCACACCTCACACAACCCTCATCACCAACCCCAAACCCCGCTACCTTCACGCTCCCTCACTCACCCGCACTTCATCCACCAAACATCCCTCATAATTCCCCCCCTCAAAACCTCATTAGTCCAGCTTGGGTGAGGGAAGGAAGGGAAAGATTTTTGGAGACCTTGGCAACCTCGCTTCTCTCTCCTTGATTTATGGCGGGTGCCGACATGTGGACGGGGCCAGACTAGACCACCGTGTTCATGTAACTACTGAATTATTGCTGGACTCGTCCCACGCTGGGCCCAGGCAACACAAACCACTTCGGAGGCTTCCAGGCTCCAGGAGGGAACGTTTGCTGCTACTGCTGCTACTGCTGCTACTGCTATTGCTACTGCTACTTCTGCCTAGTATTCCTGCTTCTACTCCTACATCATTGTAGTTTCTCTGCTGTTAGGTTCTTTAAAAGAAAACGGGACACCAGAGAAGACATCTTCTGACTCCTATGAGCAGGCTAAGTACTTTTCCCCATCACCGAGAGGTGCTTGCAGGGGTTGAGCTTCGGCTCTTTGGTCCCGCCCCTCAATCGTCAATCTACTGGTGAACAGATTCCTGAACTTCTCGACCTCTATCATATTTACATTTGAAGCTGTGTATGGAGTCAGACTCCACCACATCACTGTGTGCGTGTGTGTGTGTGTGTGTGTGTGTGTGTGTGTGTGTGTGTGTGTGGTGTGTGTGTGTGTGTGTGTGTGTGTGTGTGTGTGTGTGTTATATACATGGTTGTTAACGTGTGTACGTGTGTGGTGTGCGAGGTATTCGCCTATATATTCTCACCCTGCAGATCGAGCTTCAGCTCACGGGCCCAGACCTTCGAGTCACCTGATGCCATTTGCAACGTTTCTCAACCCTCTTGGTTGAACAGGTCAGGGAAGCCTTGGCGTTCGGCCTGCTTCCCGTCCCGGAGAAGCCACTAGAGATGGTAACTCTCAGGTAAATTCAGGCATTTATCATGAATTCTCTTGAAACCATGAATAGAGTTAACTTAAATATCGTTCCATTTAGCTCATTCCACTTGTTAACTATTCTTAAGCTGAATTTCCATTTTCGAATCATGCCCTCTCACCCTGTGGCCGTTCGTGCTGAACATTTCGATTCCGTTCCCTCTATCAATGTCTCCACGAATCTTTTATGCCGTAATCATGTCACATTCTGTATGCATGTACGTGTGTGCACTTCCAAGTGTTTTGTTTCACATGCTCAAACTTAAGTGTGAGTTTATATTCACCTCTCAAACTGATATCTTAATAGCGTGTTTGAGTTGGGTGTAATTATGACCGTAAATGTCTTTGGACTGGAATAATGATGAATTCAATCTTGAGAAAGTATATTGCTATTAGGGAAATCATAATCTAAAATCTAAAATCATGAGTTTTTCAACCAAAAACCTTCGTATAATTACTAATACACCATCTGTGTTGGTGTATACAGGTAGATGATACTGAACCCCTGCTGTTGATATTGCTGATACTGCTGTGTGCAAGCACCTTGCACACAGCAAGTGTAAGTCACCCCTAGCGATCACTATTAACGAATAATTCACCCGTGACATAAGAGTAGACAACCTAGCTAGGTGTGTACATTTAGAAGAGGGATCACATCTTCATCAGACAAGCTCAGGGCCTCCAAGGAAAACTTGTGTGTGTACACTACCGAAATTTAATGAAATCCAAGTTCTCGAAGGAACCCCCCCCCCCCCCTTCAGCACTTCAAAACAAGTTAAAGGATCAAGGACGATATTCAGAGAGTCTGGGAAACCTCAGTGAATTAAGCATGAAGCTCATTGGGCCGTTAAACAAGCATAATTCATCTAGGACCAACTTTAATGCTGGTAGAAAAGATACTCCACTAGATTAACTTGAATGTATTAGTAGGGGGGTAGAAATAGCCTAAGCTACTCAATCCCTTTGAGATGCAGTTATTTCTTATCTCAATAAACATACTTGAACTTGATTGTATTAGCTTAATGCCTTATACAGTTCATCCATCCACGTCATTCAACTCTTCAATCCTCAACAAACAGCCCTTAACTCTAGACTCCAGTGTCTCATTCCATCATCAACCCTAAACTCCATTGTCTCTTCTAGAACTACCACCCACCGGGCCTGTGGGCCGTTCCAAGCAACAGCCTGTTGGACCAAGCTCTCACAAGTCAAGCCTGGCCCCGGCTAGGGCTTGGGGAGTAGATGAACACCCCAGAACCCCATCAACCAGGTACCCACCCCGAACTAATTCACCCTCTCTCGTTCTCCTTCACCTTGTCTCTTCGTCATTCT
>WNGS01003388.1:7684473-7711254 GCA_020271785.1 Procambarus virginalis
TCATACCTCTTTAGCATCTCTCTAATACATCTGTTCACATTTGTCTCCATATCATCTTCAGGCATCTACTATGACTTCCTTGACATCACATTAATACAGAATTAGACACACTGCTCTTAATATTGGCAAGACTGCAAATATCAAGTATGATACAATTTCAATGCAGCTCTATACAGTATAATACAAGTATGATACATCGCAGTTGCGGGATAAATTTCCAGAAAAGCAGCTTACAAGGTCTTAAAGGTGAATTTTCTTTTAATAAATTAGAGAAAACTTACTTAATTTTCGATACCAAGTTAGTGAAATATTGTTTTATTTCCTATATACTGCAATTGCTTGTGCAATTGCTCCACCAATTTTTGTAGCATAAAAAATGTATAAACCCACAAGAAAGTATTGAGAATTTTCAACTTATGAAGAGAAGAACAATATCTACCACTCACTGCTCAGCACCAATTGTTTAATTTTCTCTGAGATAAACAGTCAATTTCCTCTCTCTGTATGTGTTTAAGCAACTAAATATAAACAGACAGACAGACAGACAGAGAGACAGAGAGACAGATAGACAGACAGACGCTTTATGGGGTGTACAGTAATGTACAAGTTGTTATAAACAGTACTATTGACAGTACTAGTAAGACACTAGTAGTCATTATAGACAGTAGTACTGACAGTACTATAATGAATACATTATATTACCAGCCTTAGTAAAGGTAACTGATATTGAGATTTATATTAATTAGTCAAGTTTTTAACTTTAAAGTATTTATAGACTACAAATTAAAAAAAAACTATTACTAAAATCATAGTCGCCACTATAGTCACCAGTCCAGCAACGAGGAGGCGTGGACGAGGACCGGGCCGCGGGGACGCTAAGCCCCGAAACCATCACGAGGTATCGTAATTGAACACTCACGTTTACAGTACCTTGGCATAAGAGAGAGAGAGAGAGAAAGAGAGAAAGAAGAGGAGAGAGAGAGGAGAGAAGAGGAGAGAGAGAGAGAGAGAGGAGAGAGAGAGAGAGAGAGAGTGTGTGTGTGTGTGTGGTGTGTGTGTGTGTTTTACGTGTATTTACATATTGTATTTACTATTTGTAGCTGCAGAATCGAGCTATTAGCCTTGGACCCCGCTTTCTAACCAATCTATTTTTCCTTTAATATGTCTACTACATATATTTCTCTTACACACGCACAGACACACACACACACACACACACACACACACACACACCACACACACACACACACACACACACACACACACACACACACACACACACACACACCGATGGCTGGAAAGGCGGGATCGAAGAGCCAATGCTCGATCCTGCAAGCACAAATAGGTGAGTACACACCGGGGAAGCAGCCCGTAGCAGCTGTCTAAGTCCCAGGTACCTATTTACTGCTAGGTGAACAGGGGCCATCTAGGTGAAGAAACTCTGCCCATTTCTTTCCGCTTCGCCGGGGATCGAACCCAGGCCCTTAGAAATATGACCCTAGAGCACCGTCCACTCAGCCGTCAGGCCTGTGTGTGTGTGTGTGTGGTAGAGGTCGAGGAGCGAGCCAGGCTGGCAATCAAACTATTACCTAACTGACATGACCATCCAGTCTGTCAGATTACGTAATTACAGTTCGAGCCTGCACTTGAAAATTCCGTCTCGCTCCGAGCATATTCCCCAAGAGTCCAACACAGGCATCGGAGAACGTAATCATCTTATCTAAAAGTAATCTCAGTAGCAAAGAGGCATTCTTGCCCGGTGTGCTAGTCAAAATTGTCCTGTACAAAGTCCTATGGAAAAAAAAATGGAATAAAAAGATGTTAAAGGTCCTGTGATTTTGTGTGTTTTCCAGGAGTATCGTGAGACAATCTTTAAGGAGGAGCATGTTAATCCTATGTTTGTTTACCCAAGCAAGATTATATCCCGCTTCCTAAATATGGGGGGTCTGATCGGTACGCCTCTAATCAGCCGAGGCCTGGATGACCTGATGGGCGATACATCAGACCTTAAGTATAATCGATGCTTCAGGGTCGTGATGAAGGCCCCAAAGTGACGACCAAACGAGAAATATTTGACTCCCTCCTCTTTCTTAAGGGGGTGAACAGCGGTCACTTCCGACTCTCAGATCTCCCACTCATCTGATGGCCGTGGTGCGCCTGCTTTAAGACTGACGGGGCCTGTCATCACTCTCTTGGGTTGGTTCTCACTCCATCCACATTGAGATTGCGCGGTCCAGCGCCTCCACTTGCCCAGTTCTTGATACATTTCGATCGAATTGCTAGTTCCTTCTCCTCCTTCTCCTCCTCCTCGGCAGTTTTCGCAGGAGTGGAGCAATTATAGAGAGTTTTCCCCTTACATTCCTTACATCTGTACGCTATAATTAGGTGGCATTATGCTAATGCCACGAATTTCTCCTTAGATATCGCGTTTTGAAATTGCATGGGTCATTTTTTTTATACACTATATGTTTACACACACACACACACACACACATGCACACAAACGAGGTCGAACATTTTATATATATATATATATATTAATATATATATATATTATATATATATATATATATATATATATATATATATATATAAAATATCTGGCTCGGCTCGGATGACAGAAACAATATCTTCAATATCTTCATTACCTACTTTCTTCATCACTGTAACATTCTTTACTACACACTATCTCCCTCCGTGTCAGCAGGTTGGCGTTCAATTCCCGGCCGTCCAAGTGGTTGGGCACCATTCCTTTCCCCCCATCTAATCCCACATCCTTATCCTGACCCCTTCCAACGGTTATATAGTCCTAATGGCTTTTGCGCTTCCCCCCCCCCCTGATAATTTCCTTTCCTTCCCTTCTCGTAACTATCTTCACTTCCCCGGCACCGCCGGGTATCTTATATACAACCATTACTACCTTCCTCTCCATCACCATTAACATTACCCATCACTATCTCCCCACTCCTTCTCTACCTACTCTACCATTCGTCATCTTCCCTAACCCTTCACCACCTTCCCTACCCTTCTACCTTTCACGACTTTCCCTTCACCATTTTAATCATCTTCAACGTACACTATCTTCATCAAATAATAAACTAAATGTGACACACTAACATTAAATCATCACCTTCCAAATAATAGGCTTGATAAATCTTAGTGAAGATGGAGGCTGGAACATGGCAACATTGGAAATAGCATCATTTACCTTCATATGTATATGGGGAGCATAAAGGTCGACCCCGACTTCCCTATGACCATCCTCGAACAAAGACCAGTCACCCTGCAAAGTTTGCTGGGACTAACCCCAAGCGTTTGTTCCCCAACTTCGAACAGGGAAATTTCATATGGAATTAGACCGTATGAAATTACCATCAAAATTGTAATGTAACTCTGAGTGACTGCTAGAAGACCCGTTAGTTTCACAAAAGCTCTAACATTATAAAAGACCGTGATATCACAAGCACGAATCGAATCCCCCAAGCCGACTAGTAGCTATTCGGAATTACTCTTATAACTTGTCAGTAATTCCACCTGATTTTGTATTTAATCCTTATATCACAACCCCCTGAAGATCACTTATTGATCGATCGTCCTGCGATAGGAGATTAGGCCATCAGACCAACACAAACACATGAAGCTGCCTTGTCTTGATATCTTGGCGTGCGGTATTGCAGGGTATTGCAGGGTTTTGTAATCAAACTGAAAACTGAGTGAGGGAGTGGGGGTTAGGGCGGGCCTGCAAGCCAGATAGAGGCCCTCTGTATCGGATAATCAAGAGTTTCATTACAGGTGAGCAAATAATGTGCCGTTTTAACTTGACTCTTATGAATCACCGCCTTCTGCATATTCATTATCGTCTAGGTAATTCAATGCCTCGATGATTTAATGATGGTTCTGTTTATTTAAGATGCATATCTTTATTGGAACCCTGGCATTAGTCTATCGAAAGTGCATCGGAGGATTAGCGGGAGCCTCCCATTGGCTGCGAGGGTCAATCACTGAAATTAGGACCATGCGTCACCGCTCACAGGCAAGGAAACACGGAGTAATTTACCCGCGCCTCACTACTATGTAATTGCATCGACGTTGGAAACACTATCTCCTGATTACTTGGTCATTTCCCAGAGAAGTTGATAAAGGGTTGTCCCGCCCCCAAGCCTGTGCTCTATGTGAGGAAGGGGCCCCTGATCCAAGCCTCGCTGGCTCAAGAACACCGGATGATGATAGAACATTTCTTTAAGATTCGTCCATCCGCGTATATCAAACAAGAATATGGCGGGCCTTCTCGGTTGCCCTCAATTATGCTATCGCTGTATCTCAGCCATCAGCTCAACTCTGCCTCTGCCCGGCTGAATAGCAGTGGTAGACGATGATCCAAGCAACTGCTGCTTTCATGTGAACAACACTCAACAAAATTCACTGTACCATTGAAAAAATTGCCTCGTATTCTTTTGTGTGTGGAGGCTAACTCAAACCTGTGTTGATCAAGATAAGATTGAGGTAAAGTATTATTTATTGATCAGGTGACGACCTAGAGAATTTCCTAATGCGCCCAAGACGTAACCAAATGCCTCAGGAGGAGACGAAGGCTGCAGTAAGTTAGGGGAGAACTCTGATCTTCCTCTCGATATCTCCCTTCGTGCTGGAACCCAATGGCAGTAATGGGAGAGGCCTTAGTTAGGGGGTTACAGTGGGGATATTGCTTGTTGCTAGATTATAGGGTGTAAATTGATGGGAGCCAAGTTTTCGAGGTAGGAGATAAGTGCCGAGTGATGTGAACTTTGTGTGGTGGTTAGGAGATAAGTTGTGATGGATGGGCGGTGTTTATGCCAGGTAGGAGAGAGGTATAGATTGATGGAAACGCTGCGTCCTGACCAGCAGAGATGAGTGGGTTGATTAAGATCCTGTGTACAAGGGGTAGGTGATAACCAGTAAACTAATGTGTGTTTTGTGTGCGGCGTTCAAGACAGATGTTAGCTGATGAGGAATCGATGTAAAAACTAGTGACTGGTGATGGGTGGAAGAGTGTGCTACGTATAAGTAGAGCTGCAAGACCTCTTTTTTCCCTTGGAGGTTTTCACTTACTCGAAGATGAATTTACAGTGACCGAGTAAAAGGATGATTACAGGGACTCTTATCTACAGGGAAAGCCAGGGAGATGCAATAGAAAGAACCGAGGGAAAAGATAAGAGTTCTGCAGAATTGAGTAAAGGATGAAATGGGAGGTGAAGAGGTAGGAAAGGGAAAGACAGACTTGGTTAAATTCGATACGATGAAAAACAAAATATTGACGCGAGGACGTGTTCAGGGTTGACTTCAGCTTGTTTACAAGGTGAAGAGCATTAAACAACAAAGAAGGTAAGGAGGGAAGTGAAATGACAAGAGAAAGTAGGAAGAACGTGCGATAAAAAGATAACAAAAAATAATAAAAGTGAAACACTGTGAACATGACATGGGAAAATGATACATCAAGAGAGTGTAGTTCGGTTGGAGGCCGTCAGAAGGAAAACAAATAAAATAAATTTAAATTTCCAAACTCTCCCACCACCACCCAACCAATACCACCCACTGCCCACCATTAAATAGAATCCACACCTCCTGAAACATGAAATCAACATTGAGAAAGTGCAGAGACTTGCACGAAGAATAGTGCCAGAACTAAGAGGGACAAAGCTCTGAGAGAAGAAACTGAGGAGATATGATTATTACATGCAAAATACTATGAGCAATAAACACAGTGAACATGAACAAGCCTTTTTCATTTGATAGAAATTATAACACGTGGACATAGGTGGAAGCTACAAAAGCCAATATGTTGAAAATGTAATTAATTTCTCTTACCCTATAGGAATAGTCAACAAGTTAAATGTATTGAAAATTGAACTCTGGAAAGCCACTTTTGTCCACATTTTTAAGGTCAGATTCGACAAAGAATTTAATAGTCACGATGTTAAATTGTAAAACAAAAGAGGCAGGGCACAGGAGCTAGACCACACTTTCCCGCAGTCACTATTACTTTAAGAACGTTAAGGAAATCACTTATATACACACTAATTCATCATCACAAAGACACCATCACACCCCCCCCACTCTAACACATCACTCACCATCAAAACACCCACAATAAACACTATACGTCATCGATGCATCACCCACCATCAACACCACCATCGACGCACCACCCACCATCAACACCACCTCCAACACCATCAACACCATACACCACCCTCTATCTGATCTGTCTCTCAACACCTTACCAATTATGCAATCACAGCAATTACGGGACTTGGCCAGTCCGGTTTGGTCCCTCCTGCTCACAGTGACGCCCTGAAGTCCGGTGTTCGGAATGAGACATGATCACGAGTGTTCGAAACGAAGCCCCTGGTCTCAGGCTTTCGAAATAAGACTCTGTTCTGGGGTGCTGGGAATGAGGCTCTGGAGATGGTTGGCAGACATGAGGTTACCTCGAATGCTCTGTCAATTATGCGCGATTATTCTAGTCATAAATGTTTCACAACAGCCATTCAAGGAGGCGATAAACTCCGGCACAAGTTTTTACTGTGAGTGAAGCGCATGTTGATAATAGCGGTGGTGCGGACGTTGATTATACTACCCTCTAAATTTAGATAAATTGATGACGGTTGTGAGGTTAGTTGATGAGTGGGGGTGTTATATTGGGTGGTGGTGGCGGGTGGTAGTGGTGGTGGTTAGTGCCGAGATTCTTGTTTGTCGTGGCAGAGGCAGCTTGTGTTTCTCATCCATAGTGATGGTCGTGGTAGTGGTGGTGTGGTGCAGGGGTACGACAAGCTTCCTGGGACGACACAAACCTGGAGAAGCTGTACCTGAAGGCGACACAGTCAGCGAGGTGCTGTCGAGCGTGAGGGAAGTTGCAAATCTTTCAGCTTCTTGCACGTTGCAAATTCCAACTACTTCTTCCCAAGGTCGATCATGGCACCACTGCAGTGACTCATTTATTTGCATAATATCGTATGGGCTCACACACAGTATGAGTGAGCCCATACGTGTCAAAGTATGTAGATGACGCAAATGACGTATGTAGACGTCCAAATGACACAAAACTAATTTGGAACGTAAAATCTGAGGAGGACTCCGGAAAATTACCAGAGGACCTTGACACACTACAAGAATAGGCAAACAGCTGCTAGAACACAAACCCAACTGACGCAAGTCAATAGAGAAAAGGCAGGAAAGAGATCAGGGGGTATAGACACCACGAAGAAAAGGTGAACTACAAGAATAGCAGATATACATAGATTTGGGTGTATACCGCGGGTATATGTTCACAACATACATGATAATGAGAGAAATGAACAAGGGCAGCCAATAAAAATGTACCAAAAAAAGTAGGACAACTGGACGAAGGTGGAAGTTGGAAATACAAATGAGTCGAAGAATATAAGGAGATGCTCGTACCTGTACGAGTGGTCAACGTGGTGAATTGCACTGAAAGAAAAAGTTGTGGAAGCTATCCATATCTTTAAGACATGATTCGAAAAAAAAAGTTCGACCATCATAATGGTTAAAAGAAGGAGAGTAAAGGGGTATAAAGAGCAAGACCTCACTACTATTCACTGATAGGTAAGCACCACCTCTCCCTCCTCCCCTCTCTCACCACCTCTCCCTCCTCCCTCTCTCACCACCTCTCCCTCCTCCCTCTCTCACCACTTCTCTCCCCAACAGGGAAGTAACAACCCAGATAATATACACTTCCTGCGGGGGATTTTTTGAACCTGGCAGGTCTTTTGTCTCGTTATGACCTCTTAACTCCGGCCACGGTGCGAACTTCACACTACAGCAGGAACTAAAGAACCAAGAGGTCTGTCGGTGTTAATATATGCTTCCTGGAGCTTCTCCTCTCATTACCTCTAACATCACCAACTCTCCTTAACTAACTCGTACAGCTGGTTTTTTGTTTTTATTTTAACACGAACGAGTTGCTGATCTTTTGGGTCAGCCTGTGCTTGCTGGTGTGGCTTTTACCTCAACACATCCTAACGTCACAGCATTTATCATAGCTTATACAGTTTTGTTTATCGATTATCTTCCCAATCGACTTGAGAATGGTCCAGGACGGACCGAAACGTCGTCGTCCCTTCACTTTCTAGTGTGTGGTTTGGTCAATATATTTTAGCCACGTTATTGTGACTCCTCGTCTGCAGTTTTGTTTGTAAGGAGGTGTCTGAAAGACCTGAGAGTTTGAGAGCAACTCTAGATTTTCCTAGAGTGTATTTTTTTAGGTTTATCTCGAGTGTATCTTGAATGTTTCCTTGAAAGATTGTTATTTTTTGTTTCAACTTCACCTAGAAATGCCTTCATTTTTTTCCTGAACTTTTGCTATGAGAGCACCAACAGGTGTCCTGAACTTCATGTTAAGTTTACTGAAATATATTAGTATCTATAATTTTACCCGAGTTGCATAAGGTTTGTCAAGACAACACACAGTTGTCAGTAAGTTCCTGACATGACTGTCTGATTTGCTTATGATTCTCTCTCTCTCTCTCTCTCTCTCTCTCTCTCTCTCTCTCTCTCTCTCTCTCTCTCTCTCTCTCTCTCCAACAACACGTCTCTCAACCTGCCCCCTCAGCCTTATGGCCCCCTAATGTACAGAGTCCAAATTATTATGAAATGTAGCGGCTCACAAATATCCACGTTTTCTATATATCGGTTGGTTAGGAAAGGATATGTTAGGTTAGGTTAGGTGGGTTGCTTGGGACCGTGCGTTTCTGGTGAGGTTAGCACTATGTACACTTTATACATTGTGGCAAATCAGGCTGCTCTCAGCAAGTTGACCTCAAACTCAAAAATTAAGTATTAGCAAATAAAACGACGTGATTAAGAAAATAACCCCCTTATTTTGTGCAATTTGTCGAATATTTTACTTCAGCAAAATATACACCCACGCAAGACAAATTTTCATGTTTTATATCAATTCATTATTTCTTTAACTTTTGGTGAAATTGAGACATTTCTACATCAAGTTTCACCATTTAATGTATTTTTTTAAAAGGTCTTTGAACGTGATATTCTAATATTCCAAACAAAAGTAAAGGTGTGAGAATTTGAGGAAAAACTGCACGAGAAATAACTGCTTCCCAAATACGGAGGACGAGCATTATGTTTGTGAGTGCAGCAATAGGGAGTTTGCTGTGCAGTAACGGGAGAGCTTGTACACCAACAGGTGAGCTTGCTGTGTTGCAACAGTTAAACTTGAAGAACGACATGGCAGAAAGTTCCTCAGCAGGTGAGCTTGTAGAAGGACACAGAAGAAAGCTTCTGCACACCCGGAGCTACAGCCAAGCTGGTTGATTAACAAGGGACGTCCTGTGGGTAGTAATCTTTTGTGATTTTAAAACCTAAAATAAATGGTATTATCTCTTTCATAATCACTACATCTCTTCCATGCAGGAAGTACACATGGTCTAAAAAGCAGATTTAGAAAATTAGACCACATTTTTAAACCTTGACACAGCTTTGTGTGTGTACTCGACTAGTTGTGTATGTAGGGGGGTTGAGCTCTGGCTCTTTGGTCCCACCTCTTAACTGTCAATCAACTGGTGTGCAGTTTCCTGAGCCTACTGAGCTCTGTCCTATCAACATTTGAAACTGTGTATGGAGTCAGCCTCGCCACATCACTGCCTAATGCATTCCATTTATTAATTACTCTGACACTAAAAAAGTTCTTTCTAATGTCTCTGTGGCTCATTTGGGTACTCAGCTTCCACCTGTGTCTCCTTGTTCGAATCGTTCATTCCTTTGGTTCGAACGATCGAGCTAAAGATCTATACTTCTTGACATATTCAAATAACTATTTTAAAATAACAAAATACAGACACACATATTGTCCTCTTGTTTGTTTTTTTAGGAAAACATCTCATCCTTTTAGGTGTCTTCAAGACGTCTTCATGACGTCCTCATGGCGCAGTGGATAGCGCCCTGGACTTCTAATCCAGAGGCCGCGGGTTCGAATCCCGCTGGGGATGATCATTTAGTTCACTGCATTCATCTTCCTGGGGAGGTTTGTGAGCTTATACTGCGTTAAACGAGACCATATAATTAAATAAATATGTTTACTAAGTAAACTTTATATAAATGTATGTGAAGGTTGTTTCAAAGTGTATATTCTAAGTATGTTTTGGTATAAGTGCTATACCTGGTATTTATTTAACCAAGATATATACCAAATACCAAGGTATTTGGTATTTATTTTGTGGTCTTTAAGGCTAGAGGTTGGTCTTTGATTGGTCTTTAGAGCTAGAGCTCCCTGGCTTTACAAGTATATAGGCAAGCACATTTAACCCATTGGGGAGTATGAGGGTAACTTGGTGGCGACAAGTTAGACAAGTTTCCATTGTAACTGGAACTAACAAAATGGAATGATTAAAGCAAGGGAACTTATGACACCGAGTCAATAAGTTATCTAAAAGATGAGCAGAACTAGGTGTGTACATCATAAACTCCAAAACACTTTATGCAAACTAAGGGAGGTTGGCTACTAGACTACTTACCCCTAATTGTATAGCAAGAGATGTGACGATGGACTACGATGTCCAGTTCTCATGTTACTGGACAAAACAAAACTCAAAATGGGGGGACATTTTCGCGAAGTAAAATACTCGCAAGATACATCGTCAAGGCAAGCAAATGGAACGAGATACGCATTGAAATACTAGATGAAGATATTGATGGAAGTGAGTATAGCTCAGTCGGCTATTGATCGGACAGGATGAACAACCCAGCGGGTTTTCTTCCTATTGGGGAGTGATGTACATGCTGCTATGGCGGTGTGTCCACTCACAAGATGAGTGGTGCTGCCCAATAAACTCGCCCCTCGGGGCAAAATTAAAAAAAAATAAAATCGGCTATTGAACCGATTGTACCCCACTTCGATGCCCGGCCAGGATGATATAGAAGCATATAGTTAAACAACAAGAGTTTGGCAACTGGCCTAATGGGGGATAGGCCCCTTCCCCATGAGGCTAACAAGCTTCCTGTTCTCGACAATGGGAAACCCATACTCAGACTCACACGTGGGTCTAACAGAGCCCATTGGGGTTAAATTACTTTGAGGTTACCTCGAGTTAATTTCGGAGCTTCGCGTCCCCACGGCCCGGTCGTCGACCGGGGCCTCCACGCTTGGTTAGTGGTTACCTTGAGGTTACCTTGAGGTGCTTCCGGGGCTTAGTGTCCCCGCGGCCCGGTCGTCGACCAGGCCTCCTGGGTGCTGGACTGATCAACCAGGCTGTTAGACGCGGCTGCTCGCAGCCTGACGTATGAGTCACAGCCTGGTTGATCAGGTATCCTTTGGAGGTGCTTATCCAGTTCGCTTATCCAGTTATCCACTTAGTGAGCCAAGGTTAGGGAGCGCTAACTAGGGTATGGAAGCTCATGCCCCCAGACGTCACAAGGGTACCCCACCAGGTGAAGCTCATGCCCCAAGACGTCACGAGAATACCCANATATACAAGAGTTTGTTACATTCTTGTACAGCCACTAGTACGCGTAGCGTTTCGGGCAGGGCCCTGGAATACGATCCCCGCCGCGAAGAATCATTGTTACAACCAAGTACACATTTTACTGTTGAGTTAAACAGAGGCTACAGTTGAGGATTTGTGCCCAGTAAATCCTCCCCGGCCAGGATACGAACCCATGGCAAAGCGCTCGCGGAACGCCAGGCGAAGGAAGGAATTATCAAAGGAAAGCGCCAAGCCATTACGACTATATAGCACTGGGAAGGGGTCAGGATAAGGATTTGGGATGGGACGGGGGAAGGAATGGTGCCCAACAACTTGGACGGTCGGGGAATGAACCCCGATCTGCATGAAGCGAGACCGTCGCTCTACCGTCTAGCCCGAAACCTACATTCTGGTCGATTAAGAGTCGAGTGGCGGGACCCAAGAGCCGTAGCTCACTCCCCACAAATGCAACGAGGTGAGTTTTTCTGTGATGTACGGTGATACAAGAATGTGAGGTGGTTCTACCTCCATGTTCTACAATACACGAACAAGGAAAAATCACAAAAGAAAACGGAAGTTTATACTCTCTGAAACTTTTCAACTTTGACGTGAAAGAACGTCATCCGCTACATGCTAAACAAGCAAAAAAGTATCATGCCAACATCAGACATGTTTCCTACTTCTTCTCCAGCTGTGAGACAAAAAAAAGAGGAATTAAGTGAGACACATTTCAGGTCAAAATGAACAAAACTGTTTCAACACGGAATAGATTTGGGCTTTTTGTATAGAGAACAAGATTCAAGCTACGAGTCAAACCCAAAACATTATTCAAGTTTGTATTCAAACGATCATGAGTGGAATGTTGCATTCTCTACAACGTTGTATTGTAGAATGTCCCATATGGACTGTCTTCCATCCTCCTGCGTTGAGACATGTTGAACTTTTGAAATATTATCTGTATACTGGAACACTTTTTATTGACCTGTTCTTGTAGATTTACTATGTAATGTTCAATCATATAATACAAGCGATTAAATTACAACATGAGCTTGTAAAAAAATTGAATTACCTGTCTTCGTAGTGTTCACTAACTCTGTGGCGCAGTGGTAAAACACTCGTCAGGCACTTCGCGAGAGCTTTGGCCTAGGATCGTATCCTGGCCGGGGAGGATTGACTGGGCGTCAATCCTTATCTGTACGCCACTGTTCACCACAGCAGTGAATGGGTACCTAGTTGTTAAACGATTTGTCGGGTCGTATTCCTGGGAATACTAGGATTAAGGACCTGCTCGCTATGCATTTTAGTGGCTGTACAAGAATGTAAGAACTCTTGTATGTATAAAGTTTAAAAAACTAAATATATACTCTAGCTGCTCTAGCCCAGCCAATCTACGAGAGTCGAGAATATACATACGCTGGTTAGAATTGTATTTTGCCTTTGCAAATGTACCTAAGCCATATTCTTCGGTTGAGTACTCAACATTTCACTGTAATATATACAAAGCAGATCTCCAACCCTGAGCATGTATGACAAACGAAAGTACCCGTATGCTGGTTAGTATGATAAAAATACTTTAAACCACGGCCTGCGATTGAATGTGTCCATAACCACTATGTTCTGTAGCAGCATTCTAACCCTATGAATGTAGAAAAAAAATTAAAACAGGCCCACGCTCATCCGCAGAGATTCTCGCTTATCAACTCATCCGACAACAGTGATTGTGTCAGACACAATCGACTTGAGAATGGTTCAGGACGGACCGAAACGTCGTCATCGTCCCTTCACCTTCTAGTGTGTGTGGTCTAGTCAACACATCCAACAACAGCCCAGTCTCACAAGAATTGAACCAAAGATCCTCTTTTTATCCTCCACCTGCATTAACCAAGATTATTTCAGTGTGGAAGTTGGGAAGCGTAACCGCCAGGGCTGCAGGCACTTGGTGTGTTTATCACACCATCTCTCATCTGTTTATCACAGCGTCTCTCATCTGGCCACAGATCCACTAGCCCGATTAGCAGCAGTGTTTCGCTTTTCTGGCTTCGAAGCCTCAGAGTGATGCTCTGTTGGTGTTCAGCTTCGATGAGCAGGAAAGTAGCAGGTATACAGATATTTCTCACTTTTAAGCCCTTCCAATTCTCTTCTTAGATACACATCTTACTTATTTTTAAAGTTTTACAATCATATTTTATAAGTGAATTTTACAGTTTATTATGGCATAAAGTTAAGAGATGTGTGTTTCGTTGACCTTGTCGACATTTTCAAAGGCAGAATTCAAGTGAATACAATTAGATTGTAGCTCCTCACTATGGGCCAATAGGCCACTGGTCCACTGCAATATGGCAGTGCTTCAGCGATGACTGGGGGCATATCAACCCAAGTTACAGCCCCCGCTCCTGTGCAAGGTAAGTCCACTACGGGCTCACCATAGCCCGTGCTCCTTGCAACTTTTTGTTCCCAGTAGCTGAATCTTAAACAACAACAGCGATGGCTAGGGCAGTATGTTGGATGTTTCGACTTGGTCTTGAAAATGGCAGAGTGTAACTGGGTGTTACCTGGCGATTGATCATTGGCAGAACTTGTTTAGTATGCAGTGATATGTATCAGGGAGTGAAGCAGCTGAGGCTCTGAATCAGGGAGTGAAGCAGCTGAGGCTATGAATCAGGAGTGACGCAGCTGAGGATATGACTCAGCGAGTGAAGTAGCTGAGGCTTTGAATCAAAGAGTGAAGCAGCTGAGATCATGAAGCAGAGATGACAGTAGCATCTCCTAAAGCCACAAAGCCATAGATGAAAAGACTAAAAGAAAAACCAGGATGAAAGACTATTCTTCTCTGCATCGAAGAAATCTAATCCACCGATATAACTGGCACATAAAACATACTGAGCAATAACGGGGGAATACAAACGAGACTCACTGTATTGCCATGAAGCATAAAGTCAGGAACATTTGCTTCTAATAGAAACTCCAGGAATATCATCAAGGTTCACAATTATCTGTGAGAAATGGGGTGTTATATTGCAGAGGTTCTGCTTTCCAACGGATGATCAATTGCACAGAGCAAACGTACAGTTATGAATCCTGCATTCAGATGCCCGTGTCAGACATCTATAATGTGTTGGCAGTAACCCAGACTTTTGAGCATTTAAATCGCAAGACCCGTAAGGAATGAGAGAGAGGAATAGGGATAAGGATCGTCTTAGTATGGAACGAGAAGGAAAAGTAGAGAGAGAGAGAGAGAGAGAGGAGAGAGAGAGAGAGAAGAGAGAGAGAGAGAGAGAGAGAGAGAGAGAGAGAGAGAGAGACAGAGACAGAGACAGAGAGAGGAAGGCTAAATAACAATTCTCTCCTCACATCTCGACCCTGGTAGTATTATGTATTTTTATTCTCTCAGTGCGCTGGATGTGTGGGTGTGTGTCCAATAAATTTTAATTTTTATTGGGAAATGGTTAAAAAATGTGTTTTCTTTGTGTTTTTGTGTATGCATAACAAGGGAAAAAAGGAGGAAAGTGTGGATGGAAACTTGAGAGTAGAAGGGAAATGGAGAGAGCATGGAGGAAAAAGGAGACAGAGATAGGAAACGATCAGGAGATTGGAAAAAATAGGAAGGATAGAAAAAATAGGGAGAGAAGGGATGATAGAGANTTTCAAATAATTCAAAACCAATGAGACGAATGAGAACACAAGAGAAAATGGATAATGGACTTTTTGCAGACAGATGCAAAACTAATGAGATATTAATCAGGAGTGATAAGACTCTTGCAACAGTGGAGCATGAAGAGGAAACCTATTCCTTTATCGGTAATGCAGTGACACCTTGCAATAGATATAGTCATATATTTAATGCCACAAGAACACATTAACAAAAAAGATGTGCAGCTTATTACAAACTGACATAAGTCTTGTTAGCTATCAAGCCTGTTATCTTTGTTATAATTTATCACAGAGATATCAGAAGAAACGTCTTCATTGCAATAGTTCAAAACAAGGTAAGTAACTTATAAGAACACTTACTGTTGTATTCATACGATAATTTATACGAGAACATACACATTACAATAAATTACCAATAGCTTAAAAGGTATGGCGTTGGACTGGAAACTATACCTTGCAAGCATATATAGTTCAATACAATTGGCGTAATATATTCAGCATACGTCAGACCAGTACTAAGGTGTGCAGTGACACTGTAGAACCCCTAAACTCATAAAAGTCACGATGAAGATCGAGAAAACAAAGGTGAGGGTAGAAAGGAAAGGAAGACAGACTTAGGGACCAACATCTACTAACTTGAAAAATAAAACGAGGGTCTACCTAACTGGCCCATCCAGTTACTGACCAGACAGAATGCTTACAATAAGAATTAACTTAACGATATAACTTAACGATAGCACGCGCACGTTATCTAGGTATGCAGATGGTCTATAGGAAGGAGATAAATGCTGTTTTCTGTGTCAGGAAAACTCCTTGAACATAGTGGAAGGAGTAATATTAGAAAACTAACTCCATTCTTTAGATTAATAAGCAGGTAAGGCAATCAAGCCACAGAGAAGAGAGTCTCTCTACATTATAGGCAAGGAGGAGCAAGAGAGACATGATAACGACATACACAATTGTGAAGTGAGCAGCTTAAATGGACAAAAGAGCAATTTTCAAAAAGATTATTGAAGGAGCAAATGAGGCACATAGTATAAGAAGTAAGAACCTTTTCAGCATAAGTCTGCAAACAAATGGGATAGATAGATTAGAGTCCCAGGGTTTCTTAGCCTTTTATTATGATTACAGACCTGTAATGGATTACTCAATATCTCCCCATGCCCCCCTTTGCCAAACTAAAGAAATCTTCACCATCAACCTCATCTTCAGCAGTCCTGTTCGGTACCAGAATGACCTCAAAATATGTTCTACTTTACATATAGAAAAACAATCACAATGAAACACCATGTAAAGCACCAAGTTAATTATCAAGTCTGAAACTTTAGTAAATACGCTTCAGCTAAATAAGTTTTAGTTCTCAATTTGCATGAATTCAAGATTCCAGGGGAATCAGAATTAAAGATAATTAAAAATGACTTAGAGGAATAAAAATTAATAAATTATTCATTTATTTTATAAGTTCATGAAATGAAAAATATGGATGGATAATTATATTCCTTTGGCTTTCCCATATCAACACTAAACATTAATCAGAGTCACTACACAAGAATTTGAGAACTATTCGACCGACTGCCATGGAATTTCACAACATATAATTTAGGAACCCAAAATACGTCAACCTCACACCCAGACTCACCCAAATCTCCGAGTAAGTTGTTTAAAGAGAGAAGGGAGGTGAGGGGGGGGGTGAACAGTTGACAGTCTAGATCCCCCCCCCCCACTTCGTTGACAGTCTTATGTGGTGTCTGGCCTACAGCGCTGAGTCCTCAATGTAGAGCGAAGGTCCTCTCAATGTATCAATGTACAAATGCTCGAGAATATAAGTGGGGGACCAGGAGCTAAGCGCCGGCTACTGGAGATAGCCCCCGGCTATCTTATTATCACACTCAGACAGCGACTTGTTCGATGCCACTGTCATTAAACAAGCTGTCACTGTCATTAAACAAGCTGCCACTGTCATTAAACAAGCTGTCACTGTCATTAAACAAGCTGCCACTGTCATTCAACAAGTTGCCACTGTCATTAAACAAGCTGTCACTGTCATTAAACAAGCTGCCATTGTCATTAAACAAGCTGCCACTGTCATTAAACAAGCTGTCACTGTCATTAAACAAGCTGCCACTGTCATTAAACAAGCTGTCACTGTCATTAAACAAGCTGCCACTGTCATTAAACAAGCTGCCACTGTCATTAAACAAGCTGTCACTGTCATTAAACAAGCTGCCACTATCTGCAATTATCAGCTTAGCACAATGCATGGCCACATAGCACGACCTGACCTTTGCCAAACCTGTGACAGGGTCACGGTTAATAGATGACAGCACACCTGTCGGCTCACCTCGCAATATAAACCGTTCCCGGGACAAGAAAGGACAAATGACCACCGATACTTCACTGTGTACCACTTTTCACCCAGTACTAATTAGGACCTGGTTGTAAAGTAACTGGCGAACCGTGTTCTAGTGAAAATTAGTACGCGAAACTATAAGATGAGCTGTGGGAGAGAGACCTCTCTGGCTGAAATCATCATTCAGAAGACATGTTGTTTAAATTTCTTAATGTAAACAAATGAAACGAAAATTGAAGACTAATCAAGCAGCTGATGATCTGCCAGCTTCTCCCTGTTCCTCGTGCTAAAACAATAATACGAAGACAGTTTATCAAAACCAATGCGCTTAATCCACCCTATCGGCCTCTGATACATAAGAAGCTTCGGTAATATACTCGTCTTTCTTGCACACGAAAACACAATTGATCACTATAAACCACTCAGTTGCCCCTTCCTTTTCTTCCTCCTTTCATTCCCATCTTCTCTCTCGTCCCTATCTCTCCTTCCCTCTATCCTTTCCTAGCTGCTAAGATGAAGGATAGGAAAAACATGAATATGGTCAATGATACCCTTCGTCCCAAGCTGCCACACACCTTGTAATCAATATCAGAGAAAGTGGCGTGTTCAATCACACAGTCTGACACATTCTAATAGCAAACTGACAGAAGGAGCCTCACATCCTGCTCCTTCTCCCCACCCCCGTTCCACATCACTTTCCATACCTCCTCCTCCTTCTCCTCCTGTCAGTCCCCCAATTCCCCACCCTTAACGCTTTCCACACCCCGGTCGACAACCTGGCGGCCTGGTCGACGACCAGGCCGCGGGGTCGCTGAGCCCCGAAATCACCTCAAAGTAACCTCAAGGTAACCCTTATCCGCATCTTGCATACCCACATCACCTAGGTTCAACATCCTATAAATGTTCACCTTGGAGAGCGAGTAGTTTTGGTGGCTATCATCATGTCAAGGTAATTTTTGTTCAAATACTAAATAATCCTTTGCCTTCAAGAGGTGTTGTGTGAAGACGAAATAAAGGATTGTCTGCCTTTCTACGAATTAAGATGTGGTTGATATGTTAATTTTGTTTTTATTCTCGTGTTTTACTGCTGTTTTGATCGATGAAGATGGCAGCTTCGATGGTTTGTTAGCATGTGTATCGTGTTGGGGTTACTTGTCTTCCTTGAGACAAGAACTTCCACTTTGCGCATGTGTTGGGTCTAACAGCATTTCAAGAGTTGTCAAGTTCACAGTGTGTTGACAAGACGAGCCTCTGCCAACAAGAAATTCTAAAATCTTCATATATCACATTGATGAATTCTTCTGGCGTTCTAATAACATCAGGTTCCATTCTGTTGACAATAACCTCTGCGAACAAGGCGGGTAAACAATACGTCAACGTTATCGTACTTACGCACTTGAGAAATACTTATGTATGCATGCATGCACATCACACACACACACACACACACACACACACACACACACACACACACACACACATACATACACACACACACACACACACACACACACACACACACACACACACACCACACACATACACACACACACACACACACACACACACACACACACACACACACACACCACACTATATATATGTCAACGCAATCTGTACATCAAAATCAACTGGAATCTGTTCACCAGTTGATTGAAAGTGGTGCAAAAGAGCTAAAGCCTGATCCTGCAGGAACAAATAGATGAGCAAAACACATATTTTGATCCGTGGCAAAAAATCGAATCCTCTTGTAAAAGAATACTAAAAAAAAAAAATACTTTAAGAAACTTCAGATAAGATTTTCTCACTGCAACTGAAGGCATTCTGAGATGACTTTTCTAAAAAAAAAAAAAAGGGTTTCCAAGAACAAAATTATTTAGGATCTAAATAAAATTATTAGTTAAAATATGAAACTAAAATAGCAAATCCTATTACATAGTGTACCTCACACTTAACTGCCTCACAACACCAGTTTGCAGCAACCACACCTAACAAGCGACAAGAGGCGTTCGAAATATCTCCACTGCATTGCCAATACTAAGCCACCCGCAAATTTGCGAATTCCAAGTCATTCGAAATATCAGTACCGATGTTAATGACGAACCTTTCGAACCGACCAAACTATTGCTTACATACGACACTTCGAATTATATGGACCCCGTTGCCAGCGCAATAGAAATTATTATATATATATATATATATATATATATATATATATATATATTATATATGATATATAATATATATATATATATATATATAATATATATAGCAAGCTGCAGCAAAGCCAAACATTGCACAAACAGCAGGGGAAATAAAGTGAGAATGATCTGACTCGCGAGTCACATCAAACGTGGAGTGAAAAACAGTTTCTACCTTTGCCAGAACAAAAATATAGCTTATATTTTTTGGGGCTCGAGGTGCGTTTCCGATTTTTGTGCGAGCGATCAGTGGGGAGTCGAGGGCATCAATTACACAAAGCCTGCATGACAACTTCGCTATTTTCTCTAATATCTGTGGACAAGGAAAATATGTGCAGAGAGGAGAGAGAGAGAGAGAGAGAGAGAGAGAGAGAGAGAGAGAGAGAGAGAGAGAGAGAGAGAGAGAGAGAGAGAGAGAGAGAGAGAGAGAGAACAGGAAAGCAGATTGCTTAGATGCTTACGGAAGAAACAATTCAACTGTATTCTTCCTTGTACTCCTTGGTTCCCTTCTACTACACGCTAAAATTGCTATCTTTTAAATGCTGTTTTCCATCCTTGAACACGCTTGCTGCCTAAATGTATATAAGCTCCCTTCTTGGATGGTCGGCGTTCAATCCCTGACCATCCAAGTGGTTGGGCATAATTCCTTCCATCCGTCCCATCCCAAATCCTTATCCTGATCTCTTCCAAGTGCTATATAGTCGTAATAACTTGGCGCACTCTCCTGATAGTTCAGTCACTGCTCCGCTCCTGTGCCAGGTAAGTCCACTACGGGCTCACCCTAGCCCGTGCTAGTTGGAACGTTTTGTTCCCAGTAGCCGGATCTAAAACAACAACAACATCCTGATTGTTCCATTTCCTTTCCTACTTGTACACACTGTCTATCTCCTTCCTCACTCTTTATCTATTCTTGTACGTATGTAGGTGAAGATTCCTCTCGTATGAAGATGAAGATCTCCCGTGTACGAAGCTAAATATCCGACTCATGAGGATATAGATCTTGACTCATGAAATTAGGGATCTGACTCATGAATTTGAGTATCTGACTCATGAAGTAAACACCCACTACACAAAATTCAATGTATTATCGCTTGGTAAAAGCAAATAAAACGTACTACATGGCGTGTTTTTAAAAAGATTTTTGATCGGATTTGTTCCTACATGGAAACAGATGCAGCATAAATAATTTGCTTTTGAAGTGTCCACACACTTTTTAACACAAGCAAAAAAAAAAAGATACAGTTTGCCAAGGGGTAAAAATCAATGAAATAATGGAAAAGAAAGAATAAAGCTTGGGAAGTAAAAATGTGAGACAGTATCTATTAAACACACACAATATATATATATATATATATATATATATATATATATATATATATATATATATATATATATATATATATATATATATATATATATGTTAGGCAGCAAAACATGTGAATAAATGAATACAAATAAGTGAATTATAATATACATACATACTACATACATACAGATACATACAAATAAAGAGCAGGAGAGGTCAAGCCTTGTGAATATAGGTCAGGTCTGGTCTAGTCCTATGCATATTCTGCAGTCTAGATAAGGGCCACAGCTGGAGATAAAAAACAAATAAGAGCTGACTGAACTCATTTGACTAAGAAGGATGCTTTGTCAAGCGTGGATACGCAGATGGATGTGCGGATCAAACGAAGATAAACGATTGCTGACACGGGTTAGAACATCTGTCACTTACCAATTACCCAATTACAAACAATACTTCTCTAGGGCTCAATTCCTATTGGCGGATAGCGTGCATGATGCTCTGGTGGTACATTCACTCACAGGATGAGTGACGCTGCTCAATAAACTAGCCTTCCAGAGCAAAATAAAAATATAAATAAAGACGGATGAAAGAGTATACACTCTCCAACAAATATCCAACACCCCCCAAATCAACTAGGAATTAGGTTATTATCAAAGCCTAGCTTGGACACGTTATATCTGACTCTCTCCTAACTGGAATATGAGTTAAATACAGATGGCCTTAGATTTTCACTTCTTCGGAGCACCCCGGAAGATTGTGGCTGGCTTATAACAAGGCAGATGTAATGAGGACATTCGTATGCAGGTCTAAACATCACCAATAAAACGCAGCGCGGAGAGGGTGTGCTCATTCTTGCATATCTGCAGGATGCAATGCTCGCCGGCGGCTTTTATCTTCCACTTCAAAGTTGGAGAGAGAGAGAGAGAGAGAGAGAGAGAGAGAGAGAGAGAGAGAGAGAGAGAGAGAGAGAGAGAGAGAAGAGAGAGAGAGAGAGAGAGAGAGAGAGACAGAGAGACAGAGACAGAGAGAGACAGACAGACAGAGAGACAGACAGCCTATAGAACTTACAGCTACATTTCGCACTCTCGCACGCTATTCACGGATACCAAGAAATTCAAATACAAGAATGAATCATAGACGAAGATGAGGAGAGAGAGAGGTAGCAATTATCCTTAGCAGACCAAACCATTTTTGGAACGGCCTATAAATTATGCACTGACTTTGGTGTAATTATCCTGAATGTATCACATGTCGAACGGGAGCAAATGACCACCACTCTGCTCCATCACGCGATCACCACTTGATGGGAGAATTTGTGTGTCAATTATCCCCAATCACATGCAACAGGCGGTCGCGAACCAGCAACATGCAAGCTGTTCATCCTCATGCAGGTACGGCAAGTGTTTACCATCAAGCAGGTACGTTAAGTGTTCCTCAGATATGTTAGGCGATTATTTAAAACAAAAACAAAGGCAGCTGAGGGAACTACTCATCAGATAAGGATGATGATAATGACGAGCTGTTCAATGTTTACAGGTTATCGGCTGATTGTATCGACAGCACGTAGTGTTATGGGTCAGACATAAGCGCCCCGCAAGCACTCGATGTTATTGGTCCTAAAATGCGTGGAGACCTCGATGTTATGGGTCTGGGTGGGAAACATTCTTTGTTATGTCCGATTAAGAACATAGAAACGGATGAATAGAGTTAATTGCAGACGGCCTATTGGCTAATATGAGGCCGTTCCTATTGAAGCCCACCCAAACTGTCAATTCCTGCAGGATCATTGATCAACCGATCAATGTGCTGGATCAACCGAATTGTACTGGATATGTGGGCCTTTTAAATCAAGTATCTTAAGGTAAACATGGTCCCAGGCCGGGTCTAGGGCGTAGAAGAACTTTTAAAACCCACCCCAGGTATAATCCGGGTAGACATGTGAACGTCTAACTACGATTGAAATTAACTAGCAATCTCAGCTATTTGACTGGTATATCTAGAAGACATCAGTGGTCAACGCTGCGGTCCTTTCCGCCTCGAAGCGTCGCCTTGTAAGAACAAGGAACGCAGTGAACAGCAATGAACAGCAGTGAGCAATGGAGAGAGGTGAGAAAGATGAGAAGGCAATGTAGTCTGTGAGAAGTGCCAACTAACCGACGTGAGAAATTTANGTGATACGTAGTAGGTGTAGATAGTAGTGTAGTGGTGGGTGTGTGTTAGTGAGAATGGTGAATATGGCTGGCGGTGTGGTGGTGCGTGTGGTGGTGCGTGTGGTGGTTCGTGTGGTAGTTCGTGTGGTAGTTCGTGTGGTGCATGATGAGTGTAGATAGAGGTTCAAGTTGTGAATAAAATACAAGAGAATCTTGCGACGGCCTCGCTGGCATATGGCAGAGATGCGACGACTGCTGTCGATCTCAAGATGTTAGCTTTGATTGTTGTAGAGTTGAGTGTAGCAGGTCTGAGTGTAGCAGGTTTGAGTGTAACAAGTCTGAGTGTAGCAGGTCTGAGTGTAGCAAGTTTGAGTTTAGCAGGTCTGAGTGTAGGAGGTCTGAGTGTAGGAGGTCTGAGTGTAGCAGGTCTGAGTGTAGAAGGTCTGAGTGTAGCAAGTCTGAGTACAGCAGGTCTGAGCACAGCAGGTCTGAACGTGACAGCTCTGAGCGTGACAGCCCCGCACGCCACGGCTCCGACGAACCCGACATCCCTGACTGAATGAGTATAGCAGCTTCACAGTAGCAGAACAGCACATATATGTACTTTACCATAGCGCGACAGAGTATATGCCCGGTACGCGTCGAGTGTAGCGGAGAAGGGTGTTCCTGTGGCCTCAATCTATGGCCAGACAAGAACGACTTTTTGGGAGGCTAGTTATTTGGGCCACGCGCCTTCAACGGGCCTTCGTCGACAGATGAAAATGATAACATCTGGTGGCGCTGATCAAAGAGCCACCGCCCGGAGGCTCCCACAGGAAAACTTGAGAGGGAGTTAGCGAGCTCTGTGATCTGGAGCTAATGACTCAGGGAGGGGGCAAGCGTAATATGGGGGAAGGGGAAGTAGTAGGAGAGTCAAAGGAGGAAGAGTAAATAGAGAATAAGAGAGAGAGAGATATGAGATGCAAATATGAAAGAATTGTTTGGAAAGAGAATGAGTTTAAAGCAAGAGAAGGAAGAATATTAAAACAGTGAACACATGAGTGAAATAGTATACTAAGAATCAGGAAATAAAGTTATACAATTTAAAGTTATAATTAGAGTATATTATTTCCTTAAATTGTCTTCTCTTCATCCTATTTTTGTGAGATAAATTGGGGCCAATATTTGTCTTACCCTGACAAGGCGCCTGACAGCTTAGTGGACAGCGCTTCGGATTCGTAGTCCAGAGATTCCGGGTTCGATCCCCGGTGGAGGCGGAGACAAATGGGCAAAATGTTTCTTTCACCCCTGATGCCCCTGTTACCTAGCAGTAAATAGGTACCTGTTAGTTAGACAATTGCTACGGGCTGCTTCCTGGGGGGGAGTGTAACAAAAAGGATTCCTGGTTGACGACCGGGCCGCGGGGACGCTAAGCCCCGAAATCATCTCAAGATAACCTCAAGATATACCCTTCTAAAAGTAAACTACACATTGCTTTTCCGGTACATATCACCTTGCACATTGTTGCTCTCTTTATGCTTTATATGTAAGTTTGATTTAGACGGCTGAACTCCTGTTTTCTAAAGCCATTCTTGTGATGATTTGTATAAGATGCTTAAATAAAGATCCTAAATCATATCCTGAAGTGATGAATAATGAATGCTGAGGAAGAACATGGATGAAGAAGATTTTTGAAAAACGCAGAGTAAAGAATATGAATCAGCTGAACTCTATTCAGCTTTATTATATTCAGCTTAGTAAATTTAAGAATTCTGTATTATTTATTCATTTTAATAAAGCTGAATTCAGCTTTCAAGACTATTTACGTAGAATGATGGCAATAAAGGCAGAAAATGAGACTCAGGAATACGAAAGAAGGTCATCGGCGGAGAGTGAAAGGAGAAAAAGATGAAAGAAGTAAGAATGAAGTCATAGAGAAAGCATTCCGAGCGAATTCTCTTATGAGCGCCTCACATAAACAAAACAATTCAAGATTGCTCTCATGTGATTACCAAGCTGCTGGAAGCTAAATCTAAAACGGCTCTTTACACCAAGATTTGACTTCCGAAATAACTTTAACCCGAAAAAAACACCACATTGAAAGATAGGTCTTAGTTTAGTTTAGTTTATTATACACCCCATTACCCATCCTGTTAAAGGTAGTGTATCCCATACTAATCTTGTGACCGAATGTTACCTCATACCCATCCTGTGACAGGTTGTGTCCCCCCCTCACACCCATTCTGTGAGACATTTTGCTAACAAAGACGCCTAATAGGCTCTGGCTTGACCCCAAAAACTAGTTTAGCTAAGCAAGTTACAGCACTGATGAATTGGTTACATAATTTAATTACATAATTTACCAAGTATGTCAGCTGTAACTTCCGAAAATTGTGACTGTTTGATAGTTGAGCCAATTACAATTGGAGTTTGCCTATCATGCACCCCATACTGGACAGCCAGGAGCACTATGCACCATGGTGTACCCGGTTCTTTAACCACTCGACCAACCGTGACTGTACAAAAGACATTGGTAGCCGATGCAATATCCCCAACATCCCAACAGACAGACATGGAGACAGAAACAAACATAACGAGTGAAATATAGTAACTAATCACAGCAATACAAGCCGAGGACATCATTAACGTAGAGGACAAAACAGAAAAACATTGGTGGGAGGCGGCCGAACGCGTTCCGCTAGTGATGTCCCAACGAATTAGAAGCTCAAGCGAATCAAGTACCAACTATAATCAAGTAACAAGGGGCGGTGCTCTGCTTCATTGTTTGAACTGGCGAGAGATCCTCGTCGGCGAGCACTTGCAAGATATCACAAACCCCAGCCAACAAAGGCACGACCAACCAGGAGCCTCTAGAGGTCGTTCCCTTCCCTTCGGTCAGGCCTGAATCTCGGCCTTCAGGCAACGCGAGCGTTGGATCCCTCTTGCTCTGGCCCGGTGAAGTAAGACTCCCATTTCAGCGCTCAAGTTTGACTCAATTACGGCCTAATAGCTGCGCGAGAAGGAGGCTCGGCCATCCCACTCCTCCTCCTACGGCGCGGAGATGGGCTGTAAAGATAAGCTAATGGCAAGCCGCAATATAGGAGGTAGATCATATGTCGCCCCACATGACAGCCGCTCTCCTGCCTCAACTCTGCTGTTTCTGCTGTTGCTTCTGCTGCTTTTGAGGCAGCTTGTGCTGCTACTCGCCTTCTCTTCTCAGCTGCAATTTTTTTCCTATTGCTTCTGCTGCTATTGGTTGCAACTTTGTCCCAGCTGCTGTTTCCACTGATCATTCTTGTCACCTCGTGTCACCTGTTCCCCTGTTGTGTTCTTGCTGTCGATGATCATGTCGCTTCCACTATTGCCACAGAAACATCATGCAGTAACACTAGTTCCTGTTGTTATCAGTTTTTCTCCTTAGCAATCATTCGTCTGGAGTTTGGGTGACCACTAGTACCCAGAAGATAGCGTATTGCTGGGTGAAAGATGGAAAGCGGTTTGAGGAGAGTTCTGATTGTCGACACAGATGGTAAAGATGAGAATTCAACAAGGAAGAGAGAAAAAATCTTTAAATTGAGTAAATGAAAATAATCAAACGAGCAAAAAGCAGGAAAAAGAAAGTAGCGAAGAAGAGACAAGATAAAGGGGATTGTAAGAAAATAATGAA
>WNGS01003388.1:7762732-7796805 GCA_020271785.1 Procambarus virginalis
ACATTAAAATATGGTTGAAGGGTCGTAACGCCGTAACAATCTCACGAAGTCGCCCAGAGCGATGGTTGGCGTGTCTTGAAGTTGGAGATTAAGTGCGCTCCTAATAACCAATCGAACGCGGAGGTTCTCGCATTACGATAACCAGCTCCCCGCTGATTGGTTGATGTTTTACCTCTCGACCAATCACAGCTCACTGTACGGCTACCTGACCCCCCCATTGGCCGCGCCATGTCACGTATTTGGTGACGGAAGTGATGTCATAGATCCTTTGAGTGCCATCTTTTGTCATCTTAGAAATATGCATCTCAATGAACCGGAAACACAATTATATATATTATAACAACCTTACTGGAACCCTAATTCAACGATCTTCAAAATACAATCACAACTTCCATCAAACCAACGTTACAACCACAATGCCATTACCACTACCACACTACAATCACCATAACAATTTTCACCTACCTTAACCACCACCACCACCGCACCGATTAAAAGCAAGAAAATAACTGGACTACTACCATAACCACCACTACCTTCCCACTTCCACCACTACCTCCGGGCTACCACCACCATAACCACCACTACCATGCCCCTACCCTATGTCCCTGTTACCTAGCAGTAAAATAGGTACCTGGGTGTTAGTCAGCTGTCACGGGCTGCTTCCTAGGGGTGGAGGCCTGGTCGAGGACCTGGCCGCGGGGACACTAAAAAGCCCTGAAATCATCTCAAGATAACCTCAAGATATAACCATCCCACTACCACCACTGTCTTCCCCTTTAACCCCCATCTCCGGTCATAAGGTGGAAAATCCCCAGGAAAATAATCACCACCATCATCATTATAGTCATTAACCTCAATACCACGAGCACTGGAACAAGTCGCATGAACGAAATCAAGAACAACAGAAGGAACAATAACACAAGAGCAACAGGGGGACAACAGAATTAACTGTTGCAATGATGAAAGTGGGAACACCGAAGAAGGCAGATGCAACAATTACAGGATACACAAAAGAACACATGCAGCATCAACTACAACAGAAACAATACAGTCAACGCCTGCAGCAATAGGAGAACTAGGGTAGCAATAGCCTAAGATAAAGGGGAAAAACTCTTGAATTGAGTAGAATCCCAGGCTGCATTCCTTTTGACCATGTCGTGGCCTAATTGTCTACGGCGAATGCTTAGGAGTACCCGGACCATAGGTTCGAATCCTCATCATGACCCTTACTGATTTTCTCCTTCATACATTACATTAATGTGATTTATCTGTACTGCCTTAGGCGATCTCGAACCCATTGTTGATGTGACGACTTATATTGAATTTTGTAACTAGCTCATCAAGATTGTAACTTGCTTAGCTAAATGAATTGTTGGGTTCAGTCCCTGAGGCCATTATGTGCCTCTGTAACCCTTTCCACTACCGCCCACAAGATGGCTATGGGGTGCATAATAAATGAACTAAACTAAACTGCCTAAGGTATACTCTATCATCTTGAAATGTATTTCATAATCTCAATAAACTTACTTGAACGATTGATTAATGAAGATTATAGCCACGAATGAGGTGGTACAGGCATGAATAACCCGTAAGTAGTACCATGAACTTGAACAATAGGAAAAGGAATTACAGTGTCACTAGAAAAACGTTCAAAATATGAAGAACACAAAACTGTAGTTCACAGTGGCAACAACACCAACTTGAGCTAATTTTACAGGAGCAACAACAGACAATGACAGGAGTGATAGAAGTGATAGGAGTGATAGCAGGAGTCACCAAACAACAGGGCTTTGGGGGGCCCTCCCTACCGTGACAAATGAGCCTCTCACTCGGGGAAATTGCGGTTAGCGACGTAACTAGTAGCGTCATTATCCACGGTGTTCTGTACATAATCTATCAACGCCAGTCTCGTCCACGAATTATGGCATGCAAAACACCATCATTGAGTTAATGACTCCTCAGTGACGCATTGTGAGAAAGAAACACATTGTATGGTGGAGGATTTCTTCCTCTCAATGTTTGCTGACGATGCGAAAGTTATGAGGATTAAGACCGAGGAAGATAGCAAGAGGACACAATATGACCGAGACAAACTATTGACCAGACCACACACTAGATGGTGAAGGGACGACGACGTTCGGTCCGTCCTGGACCATTCTCAAGTCGATTGAGAATCGACTCAAAATGGTTCGACTTGAGAGTGGTCCAAGACGGATTGAAACGTCGTCGTCCCATCACCTTCTAGTGTGTGGTCTGGTCAACATACTTTAGCCGCGTTATTGTGACTCATCGCCTGCACCTAGACAAACTGAATGACTGGTCCAACAAACGGCTACTAGAGTTTAATTCAAGTAATGTAAGGTAATGAACTTATGTGGAGGGAGTAGAAGGCCAGAAACATGGTACCAAATGGGAGACGAAATCCTCTACGAAACGGATAGAGAGAAAGCTCTAAGAGTTGATATCACACCAAACTTGTCTCCAGAAGCCCATGTAAACAGAACATCACCAGCGGCGTTTGCGAGACTTGTTAATATCAGAAGTGACTTTAAAAATTTGTGCAAGGAATCATTTAGAACCTTGTATGTATGTTAGACCACATATATGTCAGAACAATCCTGTAATATGCGGCTTAAGCATGGAATCCATTCCATATCAAGAATAAGATGAAGTTGGAGAAGTTTCAAAGACAAGTCAGTAAACTAGTTCCAGAACTAAGTGGCATGATTTACGTGGAAAGGCTGCATGAATTGCACCACACGTCGCTGGAAGACAGAAGATTTAGGGAAAGCATGATTACCCATTACCACAAACTGTTATAGTGGACAGGTGAGAACAACAACGGTCTCGCTTCATGCAGATCGGCGTTCGATCCCTGATGGTCCAAGTGTTGGGTACCACTCCTTTATACTCAGATTCCAGTTCCATGTCCTCATGCTACTTCCCCTTGCTATGTGATCCTTCTGGCTTCGCAGTTTATCCTGACAATTTCCCGTTTATTTTCGCTTGGTTTTGATTCTTAAGATCTCTCTCTGGCAAACATTTAACAGAGTCACAATAACGTGGCTGAAATATGTTGACCAGACCACACACTAGAAAGTGAAGGGACGACGACGTTTCGGTCCGTCCTGGACCATTCTCAAGTGAAGGGACCATTCTCTTTTCACTCTCAAGTGCGTGGTTTGGTCAACATTTAAAAGAGCTCTCGTTAATTGTTGTGTTGTATCAGGTAAATTTGCCCCAAACAGCTCTGTTGATCCTTTCATTTCACGTCTATATAGAATGCTTCCAGCCTTATTTTGGTTTATTACCAATGTACGTGGCGATCTTGTCCTTTGTTAGTTGATTACAAATTTGCACAGACACTTAGCAAAGTATCGCTCGAGCTGCCCAACGACACGCTTGCCATTGCAGTGCTATTCCGAAGCTACTCATTTAAAATCACATCCCGCACGCTTATCTTACGTATTTTTATTGTTGACAGCACGTCAGAGCTTCAGGGCACAGCCAGGAGCTTCGTCGTGTCTATTCAAAGCTTCTAAGATCATCGGCAGCGTTTGAAAGGCTCTAATTTGCAACCAGATAACTCACCACAGGTTCCGCCTGCCTTCCTTGATGTCCCAAGGTTCCGCGCTCTTTGATCTTCTGTGCAATAAATCATCGGAATCATTATTTGACGTCGTCTGGCCATCGCGCTGCTATCATAATCAACAACTTCGGCTCCACCAAAGGCAATGGTAAAGAGTGATGGCCAGACCGCCGTGCTGCCTCACACAGGCCGCCTGCAGGCAACTCCAGGCGATGACAATGGCGTTGGTAGCCATGACTGGACAAACAGGAAAAAAATATTTATAGTTTCGTTAAAATTTACGTGATGGATGGTGTGGCTTAATAAGTTTGTCTCTGGAAGTTGAGATTACCGAAGCCGAGGTGGTAGTAAGGCATGATAACCTCTGACACACCTTCGTAATCACTCTTGATAACCTCATTTCCACCTCATGAAAGTGTCAGTAAACTGTCATTATCTGCACCGGCCAGCTCGTCACGCCCTTCGCCAGGGAAGGCCGTGCCTCTTCACACGCCGGACTAACCCATTATTTTTAAAATATATAATTAATGGGATGTTGCAGGCGATGAGTCACAATAACGTGGCTAAAGTATGTTGACCAGACCACACACTAGAAGGTGAAGGGACGACGACGTTTCGGTCCGTCCTGGACCGAAACGACTTGAGAATGGTCCAGGACGGACCGAAACGTCGTCGTCCCTTCACCTTCTAGTGTGTGTGGTCTGGTCAACTTAATGGGATGTTATTATCGTAAAAACGAGTAGGGACGTAGGTGACGCAGGCTGGCGAAACATTAGCAGATGTTTGTACACAGACATAGATATCAGCTGTAGATAATAGAAGCGATAACGAAAAACACTTCCGTGTGTTTTGTAGTAGAAATATGTTGGCCATGAGGAATGGAGAGAACATAATAGATGGCACAGGAGTAGCTGACTCAAGGGTAGATGACACGAGAGTAAAGTTTTCAGCAATAGTAGAAGCAGAAAGTCAGAAGAGGTGTGGAGGATTGAACTGACGTAAACATTGTACGTTGAAATGGGCCATTCATGAGCTGAAACACAGAAAAAAACGCGTTCCTTTCAGACGTATGTCTTCAGAATTAACATATAAGAAAGTACCAGTAACAGTCTTCCGAGGTATTCTAGTAGCAGTAGCAACAGAAGTCATTATTTTTTATGTTACAGCTTTTCATTTACAATGCTAACCAGTATATATATACATCATTATATGTCTTCCATGGACGGGGTTAGAGATCTGTTACATACCATATTGTGTTGCGAGTTTTCGAGCACTCAACCACAGAGGGGGATTGTAGTGCTTTTAAAATGCTTTCGGCATATGAACAATGCAGACGAGGAGTCACAATAACGTGGCTGAAATATGTTGACCAGACCACACACTAGAAAGTGAAGAGACGACGACGTTTCGGTCCGTCCTGGACCATTCTCAAGTCGATTGTGAGAATCGAATTGAGAATGGTCCAGAACGGACCGAAACGTCGTCGTCTCTTCACTTTCTAGTGTGTGATTTGGTCAAAATATGAACAGTCACTCTTTACATTGATCAGTTTTGACTGAAACCTGTCTGTGGACAGTGAAGTAGCAGAAGCAACATCAATAAACGCAACCTGTCTGTAGAAGACGCTTGATACAGTGAGAGTATAAAACTGCAAACATATAATAACGACAAACACGAGAAACATTCAATACCAACAATATATATACCGAAGTAGAATGCGTTCATTCATCCTATTATAAACTATTGTACGAATTAGCTAGTTGTATTCGTTCACTAATTTATCTCTGTATAAATTAACCCAATGGTTTGTTTATAATACTGTATGCGTTTGTTTACGCTACCTCGCAGCAATATCTTGTTTCTCTACATTATTATTAAATGTTAAACATTAGATATAACGCACGACTCTAAGCGAGATACACCAAAATACATAAATATTATTCTCAATTTCATATACCTTATGTTCTTTTTCCAGCCAATTTACTGCGAGTCATACGTCTGACAGAGTGAATTATCACAAGGACGAACAAGCTTCCTCGTAAAAACTAAATCAAAATGAGACGTCGGAAGGAAGTTAAAAGACATTAGCCAACATTATACGAGTATACTCGATGTTATAAGCTGACGGGCAATTTTGAACATGTGATATATCACATATTACAAGGCATTAATACTCACACCACCCAATAACGAGGCAGCACTCAGCCATCCTCGCCAGAACTGCTTTCTCTAGCTGCCTGTGTGTGCCTGGGCGGTTTTTCCAAGTCATTAGTGGAACGTCACGTACAGGTGGTGCAGGGAGAGCGGAAGTGGTTCTTAACTACTGATTGCTGGCGATTATCACGAGGTATCATGGGTACTTAGACGACAGCAAAACACTCGTGGGAAAGGAGAGGAGAAGTAGTAGGATGAGGGGGAGGGGAGGAGCTCGGGAGATGAAGTTGAAGGAGATGGAGTTGAAGATTGAAGTGGAAGCGATGGAGGATGAGGGATAGAAGCTGTAGATAAGGAGATAAATGGAGTGCAAGTTGACAGATGTAAATGTAGAGTTGATGTGAAAATAAACTGTAGATGTTGTTGTGAATGTGGAGGTAGATAGACAAAATACTTGTGAAAGAAGGGAATAGATAGGTAAGGAGGAAGACTGAAAGAAGGAGTGGGCGGATCCAACAAGCCTTCAAAGGAAACGAATGACAGTAAGACCTCCACAATTTAGCAGCGCTTCCGTTGAGAGGTGCCGCAGAGTGCGACGGCGATGATGGTGTTTAGAGTTCACGCTGTGATTAGTAGAACAATTTTAGAGCAGTGGATGCTCCCCATGCAGGGGACTTTCTTTTGACCGTAACATTTTGTCTACAACAGGCGTGCATCTAGATCTTGAGACCCTCCATGTTGCAGTGCCCCTCCGTCTTGGTGCCATACTGGAAGGCAGCTGATTAACATGATTTGCATGGGTTGCACCACGGAAGCTCTAAGAGCTGGCTGGCATGCAAGACACAAAGAAGTTGATGACATGAAGAGGAGCCTTGCCTCAGCTCAGTACCCAGCAGAGAGAGAACCTCGCATCTTAACAGACCAAAAGCCCGGCAATACCAAGTTTCAGCCAAATGGAAGAATCGTGGGATCACTATCTGTGATAGCATGACGAGTTTGAACATTTGGATAGCCACCCTCCACAAAAGATAGAACCTTTATGTAATTGCCATATTTTATATATTCTACTCTGGAATATACAAAATACGGTCTATTACAAGAACAAAAGAAGTTCACGATTTGTTTATTTGGAATTCTGACTATCAAAGTGAAACAGAGTCTATCCAAACCTCCCCCAAAAAATATAAACCATATCTCTCCTAGGTCAAAATATTCAGTCCTTGCAATCTTAAGCGTTATTTCGTACACATGCACAATGCAAGGCCCAGTAACTATAGATACGATCGTTTTCAGATGACATGTTGAGCCAATTGTGATGTCATATACAAGTTACCTTTCAGCACCTGGAGAGCGAGAAGCGAGGCTGCCAAGCTCAACCCGTCCTCTTAAAAATAACGTCACTTTTGGCTCGTATGCGCACTATGGCCAAATTTGGACGTAATTTGAAATGAAATCGACTCACAAAAGTGACGTACTGTCCCGTTTTCTGTTTGAGTCGTTACAGCTAGGGCTGAGAGCCAGCACAAGCTTCCCTTTGTGTCAACTCCTCCAACACGTCACGTTTTCTTTATTTAAGTTACTGTAACCAACGTTACAAATACAACCAACTACACAACAAATTAACAACCTTCAAATATTCATGTCTCGGACGTGATAGGTTTGGTAAGTTGGTTGGGTTCGTTTGTTTCGAATCAGGCTCAGAGGTTTGACCATTTTTTTTTTAACAGAGTGGCAATTCAAGAGAACGAGACGACTCCTAACTCACTCTCCCAGTCTGACGCGTTTGTTACCGACACCTGTGATCATTATCGTCTCATTAACACATTTAATGAAGGGGAAAAAAGCACGAGACTGAATTAAACAAAATTTATTCTGAAAGAATTGCAGCTTTTTACTATCAACAAAGCCGGGAGCAATCCGTCATTTGAGTGAGTTCGTCTCTAAGCTGTGTGATGAGTTGGATAATGAGTTTATTATACATCTTCGTCATATGTTAATTCTTGAGCCTGGTGGAGGAGGCAGGTGTTGAATGTGTTGTCAGGTGATGAGAGATAAATTGCCATGTTTGTTGTTCGAATGATTGTTTTTTTTCACTGTCTGAAGCGGCGGGTAGCGAGGGTGGAACTGGTAGTGTGTGTGTGTGTGTGTGTGTGTGTGTGTGTGTGTGTGTGTGTGTGTGTGTGTGTGTGTGTGTGTGTGTGTGTGTGTGTGTATTCCCCTAGTTTTATTCACCTAGTTGAGCTTGCGGGCGGTTGAGCCCTGCTCTTTCGGCCCGCCTCTCCAGCCCGTCCTCCAAACAAAGATCCAAAAGTGATTCCATGCACCCGCCAAACCCCCTGTTTATGAATGAAAAGCGGTTTACACACGACTCACAACTGCTGACGTTCGAACATATCCGGAACAAGTGCTTCACTGACGAATTTTGTTCGAACCAAAACGCTGTAAATGCTTCACCCACGTACTACAAATACAAATAATCGCCAGCAGAACCTAAACACCTAACCTAACCTAACCTATGCCTATTTATACACAATATGCTAATATATTATAATATTAATTTATACTTGAGAAAATTCCCGTTTTGAATGAACAGCATGTTAAAATTTATGAATGCGTCTGTGGGGTTGACCGCTGAATGTAATGGACTTGAGTCGAGGATGGGTTGGCCTCTCAACTGTCAATGAATCAACTGTTACTAACTACTAACAAACAATTCAACCGTCTCCCCCCCCCCCCACACACATACACTCAGGAAGCAGCCCGTAACCGCTGTCAAACTCCCAGGTACCTATTTACTGCTAGGTAACAGGAACATCAAGGTGAAAGAAAGTCTGCCCATTTTGTTTCTGCCATCACCGGGGATCGAGCCCGGACCATAGGATTACGAGTCCAGCGCGCTGTCCACTCAGCTATCAAGCCCCCGTGTNTTGAAGGGGAATTAAAATCTAATTTTATGTTTGGTTATAAAAAGAAATCTATTACGCTTCAGTAAGTTAGACAAGGGAAATATATACAAGATTATGAGTTCTTGGCAGGGAAATAATAGTATTATTTCTAAATGTTTCTTAATTCTTTAACAAATTAGATATTTTTTCACGGACACCAAGGTTAAGCAACGAGATGATTGAGTCGTGTTTGGTGAACCTCGAGTCGAGAAGCTGGAGTCAAGTATTTTAGACCAAGCTGAAGCAAGAGAGGTTTCAATCGTGTCTTGGACTCTTGGACGCACAGGATGAAGCAAAGGGAGACTACAGTGAGTAAATATTTTCTTGTTGCATCTTCTCGCTGTTACAGATTGTCTTAAGTCTCCTGCTATTGGCTACATTAGATCACATGACCCCCAAAAAACAGTTAGCTAATACCAGAAAAATCTCTACCAGTCGTAATGTTACTTAAATATAGTATAGATACTATACTCTAGTATTATTTCTTGCTACCAGACCGACAACCAGAGAGCAACTCCATAGTCTCCAGAGACTTATGAATATCTGCTATTATACTCTACTGCTTGAAACGTGCTTGATAAAGCAGGTATCAATATAAATCTCCATAAATCTCAATTTAGCTTAACTCTATAACTTTATAAATCACAATATAGATACAACTGCATATCAACTTCATTATGTAAAGTTAACACATCCTAAGATACACAGAATATTCCCTGGCAGTCCTTCATGCTGATTGTGGGTAAGTATGATTGAAGTCAAGCTAAGTAATGCTGTAATGGTTTGTGGTCTCCCAAGACGGTGCTAACACGAAGACTTTGAAGTTTGCGTTACTTGCGGTGCTAAGGATTGTGGTGGAAATGATGATGATGATGATGATGATGATGATGATGATGATGATGATGATGATGATGATGATGGGGAAATGATTGGCCTGTTTATCGTTCATTCTGAGTTGTTATTGCGATTGTGTTGCTGCATTAATGGTCACCGCTTGAGGTTGTTGTAATGCTGTTAATTTTATTCATGCTGCTGCTTCTCATGCTGCTTATCCTTATGCTGTAAATATAAATGCACTGTCCCTGTGCTCTGTTCACCTGTAGCAGCTGATGCAACAGCCTCTGTCTGCTGCTGCTGCTGCTGCTGCTGTCTGATCCCATTGTTGAATATGAAATGATGTCGTACTGTTTGCCTTGCTATGTTGCAATTGCTGTATTCATCAAAGCTCTCTTTGATGCTGTTGCTGCTGCATACGCTATTGCTTCTTAGAATGCTGCTGCTGCTGCTGCTGCTGCATTATGCTCATGGTTGCGGTGCTGCTGGAGGCTCTGCTGTACCTGTGTTGCAGCTCTTCCCACAGGAGGTGTTGTACACACAGTGGGGGAACAGGGAATAGGTGTCAATTGGCCGCGTATTATTGATTGAGTGATGAAGATTAAGCCAGCCAAAAGGTGGCACGGGCATGAATAACCCGTAAGTGGTGGCCCTTTTGGGCGTTGACCAGACCACACACTAGAAGGTGACGGGACGACGACTTTCGGTCCGTCCTGGACCATTCTCAAGTCGATTGTCCTTTGGAGCCATTACCAGTATCATTAGCTGATACTGGAGATCTGTGGAGGTGCGACTGCACCCTACGGAGAGGTCATGACCTGTGCCCGCGTATTAATTCTTAGATAACATTTATAATGTCCTTCGGTGTTGGATGAGGAAATATTCAATTTTTAATACTGTTACAAATATTGATTGATGCGTTAATATAAATTGTTATTTTTGTTTTTTCATTTAGTTTTTTTATTATTTCTTTCTTCTTGTGTCACTTACTTGTTACGTTGGTTGCTGAAAGCTAAGAAATGGAGTTTTTTGTACTCTTACTTGAACCGTTTTGTAAATTTAATTTGAAATTAGTTTAAAATAGCTGTTTGCTTTCGGTAATTCGTTTACATGATGTCTGGATCGTTTGAGTCCCTGTACGTTTTAGGTCATCTTTACAAAATGATATCCTGTATTTTGTGAGTTCTGTGTGTAATAAAAACTAAATTTGTGTTAACCGTACATCAGTGGCATGCAGGGAACGAACTTAGTGATTATACTGAATAACTACCATTATATTAATTAATGTGTATACGATCCATTTAGATTAATAGTCGCAACATAAGTTGATTAGCAGCTGCAAAACAAATCGATGATCAGTTGAAATCACGCTTCAATTCAGCATCTCGGAGTCCTCTTGGTACAATGACCGCTGTGTGTGGCGTCAGAAAGGCTTTAAGGTCTGCCAGAAATCAGAACCTGATACTCGAGTTTAAACTAAATCGGTCTGTCGGCCGTTTACGAGCGATCCTAACAAATGTACAGCGCTCGTCCTTAAATCTGGCGTTGCATTATGCTGTAGGTAAAGTATCCTACGACCTGTCTAACTGCAACAGACTCGCCTTATCGAGAAATCTTGATGGCTTATGCGGCCGAGATGGGGAGGAATTAACCTTTCAGGACTAATTTCTTCCGTCATTTAAGCCTGCAGTTGGAGATAAACACGGGTTATTGGTTATTACAAGTAAGCACATGCGTTGTACATGTCCCGGAGTGATGCACGGCCGGCACGTTCAGCCAGGTACGCCCATCCTCACCTGCCAATTTTCACCTGGAAATTGATGGGAATTGTTGACCTCTTGGATTCTGGCCATTAACTGGGATGGATCGCCCTAAAGCTGGCAATTTGAGGCTTGACCCGGTGTAGTGAGGCCTTGGTAATGATCACCGTCACATGGGGGATGCACTCCGGGAAAATCAATGGCCATAACTTTCCCAAACGTTGTGATTGGCCCTTCCCATGTTTCTCGGAACGAGGGGCTTTGTTGCTGATACGATGTTCCTAACTGTGAGGCGTGCATACCCATCATGCCTGGCAGTCCCATGCCCTGGTAGACGCTATACCCGTGTAGGAACCGTATGTCTACCTAGGTTGGCAGCCCCATACCTAAACAGATGCCTTAATGTGGGAGACTGGAGGACTCATACGCAAATAGCTGCCATAACGATGCGTAAATCTCCTAGATTTACGAATCGTTTATGTGCTGTTTGGATTTCTAGATCTAGATCTCCTAGATAGTTGCGTAAACCCATCCAGCTGCCATGCCTTCTGTAGGGGAATAGTGAACAACATGGTGTAATGTGTTGACCAAAACACACACTAGATAGTGAAGGGACGACGACGTTTCGATCCGTCGTCGACCATTCTCAAGGCGATTGTAGACGGACCGAAACATCGTCGTCCCTTCACTTTCTAGTGTGTGGTTTGGTCAACACATTTCAACAACGTTATTGCGACTCCTCGTCTACATGATGTAATGTATTTAAACACCAGAATATGCAAAGTAACCAGATGTCAGAACAATGAACATACTCAGTTTGATAGGGGACGTAAACCAGAATGTATACCCATTGGCATAAAAGCAAGATGACAGACCACACACAAAAATTCAAATCACACGATGGCATAAATGGCACCAAACGAATAGCCTGACCCAAATAGCAGTGGGTTCTAAAGTATCGTCTGGCGCAGGGAAGGCACTCACTTATAGCATGAGAACCCCCATAACCGTACATCAAAGAGATAAGGAGCGAAGCATCAGGGCCATTCCGGACAGTTTCGTAGCTTTAGGTGCGGCAATAACAAGCCCTGAAATGGCCAGAGTGTGTAACAGAATATCCCGCACTGAATAATAGAGCCGTGCGCTCAGGCCAAATTACAGTCGTGTGAATCGTATAATTTTTCTTATCTTTACAAATTTGACGTAGAAGAAACAGAAGATAACTATCAGAGATCGAGATTATCCCCCAGATAAGCCGTTTTCGAGGAAATTTCGGAGTGAAATTCGTAGTGTATTGTGGAGAGGAGAGAAGGGAGCGTGGGGGCACCAGCAGGAGGAGGCGTTATGGTCTAGATGAAGGACAAATGAACATGGCCATCAGATAAGAGCAGTGTGCATCAGCATTAACGTTCCTAGGAGGCGGCTTATCCCAGCCAGGATCAGCGTAGGGATGGCAACAGACAGCTTTGCCAGTGCTCTGCTCCGCCAAAGCCATCCGCATCATCCACTTGCATCTAGTATATATATATATATATATATATATATATATATATATATATATATATATATATATATATATATATATATATATATATATATAATTATATATATATATTATATAAATATAATTATGTTTAATTGTTATATATTTGTGTGTGTGTGTTCTTTGTAAACTGTAGCATTGCAATAAAATAAAACAAAACATACAAAAAAATAATAGGGGTGGTAGGAGAAGAAAAGAATAAAGTATTCAGTGAGAATCCACAAGATCTCTGTGAATGCTCTTTGTTTTCTTCTTCGAGGATGTGGGTCCCTGCAATTGCACCAGAGGTGGTACCCCTATTATATATATATATATATATATATATATATATATATATATATATATATATATATATATATATATATATATATATATATATATATATATATATATATATATATATTATATATATATATATATATATATATATATATATTAATATATTTTGTTCCCCGTTTAACGTTAAATTTAATGAAGAATATATTCCACAGGAGAGATATCAGGAGGAACAGATGAGCAGTAATTGGTGTGGCGTGAGTGAGGTGGAGAGAAGGGGGGGTTAGTGCGGACATTAACACAGGATGATGGGTACTGTTATGTTGTCGAGCGTTTGGCCCTGTCTGGGCCCCCAGCCATGCGTGCGAGCCCAGCCAGTAATTAATCTTCATTATGTTCTTTGTTCAAGACAAGATTGTAGCAGGAGGCATTTTATTGTGCACTCAAATGTGTGTCATTGTGCGTGTGCATATATTATTATACGGGGATTGTGTGTAAATCTTGGTCCGGCTTCAGTTGAAGTCTCAGGAAACCCTTGTAATATCAGTTGAACTTCAGGTTGCAATTATTTTTACCATATCGTGGCTTAGTTGACTAGGGCTTGTGCGTGGGTACACCCACCGCATAGGTTCGTGCTCTCATCACGGCTCCTGCGGATTTTCTCTCTGGTTATTTATTGTCTAATTCAGCTTTGAACTTTGTTATTAATCATTAAAAAGTTATACATTTGGCTTGAACTGAGTCAACGAGCCCGTCTTGTTTCTAATTACTCTACCATGGTATGAGCGTTACTGAAACTGGACTTCTGATTCTGTGGTCCCAGGTTCAATCCTGGGCGCCGGCGAGAAACAATGGGCAGAGTTTCTTTCATCCTATGCCCCCTGTTACCTAGCAGTAAAATAGGTACCTGGGTGTTAGTTAGCTGTCACGGGCTGCTTCCTGGGGGTGGAGGCCTGGTCGAGGACCGGGCCGCGGGGATACTAAAGCCCCGAAATCATCTCAAGATAACTCAAGATAACTCCCTCTAATACTTCTATTCCTATGATATCTTTGCCCACAACACATTTGTGTTCTTGTCACACATCTGTTGCTGTGAAACACTTATTCCTGCGGCTTATTTGTATCTGTCATATATCTATTTATGATGTATGTTACTGCCACACCTGTTCTGTTCTCACATCTGTTCCTTCCCCACACACACATGCTCCTGCATCTCACCTGTTACACACACACGCGCGTATTGCTACTTCTCCTCATCTGTTCTCTTTTTCTCTTTGAGGGAGCCGGCGGCTGAGCGGACAGAACACTGGACGCGTGATCCTGTGGTCCCTGGTTCGATCCTGGGCGCCGGCGAGAAGCAGTGGGCAGAGTTTCATTCACCCTGATGCTCCTGTTACCTAGGAGTAAATAGGTACCTGGGTGTTAGTCAGCTGTCACGGGCTGCTTCCTGGGGGTGGAGGCCTGGTCGAGTACCAGGCCGCGGGGACACCAATGCCCCGAAATCATCTCACGATAACCTCAAGATACACACTTGTTCCTGCCACACCCCTGAATCTCTGAGTATTAAAACATATACAGTGCCTCCACACTCAGAAAAGTTACAGCCCCGCTCCTGTGCCAGGTAAGTCCACTACGGGCTCACCATAGCCCGTGCTACTTGGAACTTTTTGTTCCCAGTAGCTGAATCTTAAAACAACAACAACAACCTACACACTTACACTGCCAAATCATATTTATCAACGTCACCTTGATAAAATGCGTCACACTGATCGCTCTACCAGTGGGCTTCACGCTAAATGTCCAGGCATGACTATGTCACTAGAGGTCACTTCAAGAAAGGTCGCTGAGGGCCAACGCCCGGCAAGACGAACACGTGAAATGCCAAGATGGAGTCTAAAAAAACGTGTAGGTCACTTTCTCATTTTCTCCAAGTTGTCTTGCGTCCCTGTGAGTGTCTGGTGATTCTGTGGTGTTTCGTTGTATATTCTATCGGTTGAAGTATATGGAAACCAGCGATTAGTTGCTTTGCAGAGATGTCTCTGTATGTGTCGAGTGCTTTTGTTTTCCTATATTGGATCCTCATCTCCGTTATGGGTTTCAGTCATCCCCGATATGGGTTTAAATCTTCCCGAACATGGGTCACTCATCCAATACTTGGATTCTTCGTTAAACCTGTTCCCACACCCTAATGCAACGTAATTTTGACGTATTCGACCACAGCCTCATAGTTCTGGTGATTCTGTTGGGCTCCTTTGGCAAAAGGAGCCCAAGGAGCCCAAGGAGCCCAAGGAGCCCAAGGAGCCCAAGGAGCCCAACACTCGGGTTTAATTATAAGCACCATAATATTGATGATGTGGCTTCGTGACAAAATCACCTTCATGTTGCACACTTCTCAAATCGCTAGAACGAGCTGCTTAATTCCCTACATAGGTTCTGCACGGGCTGTTTTATATTGTTTCCTCATAAGTCTTAACTTCCGCATCCTACGTGAGCACTTGATTCCAAATGGGTTCTGAATTTGACATGTGTTCTGCAGCCAACATTGATCTTTAGTTCCTATGTTAGTCCTGCAGCCTATTTGATCCTTATACATTCTTCCTACTTGATGCATCTAACACATTCATTGGTCCGTGAACGAGAATGACCAAACCGCTTCATCATCATCATTCAACACGAGTCCCTCATCTCACTCAAGCATTCCCAGCAGCTGATGACTTCGCGTTGTTTATCTCAGACATCTGCAAGCAAGCACCCAGGAACGAGGGTCGACAAATTGGACAGACGTTACTCTCACAAGCTCTCCAACGATGGATTAGCGAGTCGCACAAAGCCAGGGTAAATGATGTTGATTAGCGCGTATACCATCACTACAGTCCTTAATGTCCGCTCTTCTGACTGACTGTGATGATATAATGACTTCATATCAACCCACAGTTATTAAGCGGTTTAGATTTATATACAGGTCTGGCGGCAACGAAATTAGAAAGAAAGGCGTGAAATTACATCTTTAATATCCTGCCTGCCGCAGCAAAAACCTCACATCAGCTTCATCACTTGGCGCTGACGACCTCAACGCCTGAAGGAGGAGGAGGAGTAGGACGTACGGGAAGAAGAGCAGGAGAATTATCAGTAGGAAGCAGAAGAGCATGAGGTGAGAGATAGAGAAGAGTGAGAAGAGCGGAGGTGTGATATGTCTGCTATCCTGAGAAGTTTTGGCCACAAGATTTTTCCTCATTTTGACGTCTTGAGCGGAGAAGCACACAATTAAGGCGGTATCTGTGTAATCTCCTCGTTCCTTCCCGCCTCACAAGATGCCAGAATTAAAAGGTATTTTCAACACGAGAGAAGTGAAGGAAAAACGTCACGGTCTCCGAACCAGCCAACAGATTTAAAAGAAAAAAGAATCCGGGTGTTTGGTGTGGTTGGTTGGCCACCATCACAGATTCCACCATGTTGTTGTGGTTGCCTGCAAGAGCGGCCACCTGGTATAGCGTCTCACGCCATCATCAAACTCAAACGCCGAACACATTCTGAGTGTCTTTGGAAATTTCACATAATACCAAAGCACTAAAAACCCTCCCTAATAAACAGAATAAACACCAGTAAAACCAATTAAAAATATTTTAGCGTTATGGTCTACACGAAATATCACATGTCTTTTTTAAACCATTTTTTAAAACTTACAAAAAAAATGCACAGTGTGCGGGCTGGCAGTCGTGTCGTTGTTGCTGAAGGTGACGGCCGAGGAAGACGACAAAACGAACACTCACCACTAAGTAAGTTCCCCCGAGATGACAGATAATGTGAGGGTAAATGACAGCTTTGGGGCAGGCGGCGGTCTCCCGTGAGGCGTCCATCACGCTCTAAACACGGCTTTTACGCCCTCTCTTCCTGAAGGATGGGAGGTGCTGGGAGGGGAGGTGCTGGGAGGGGAGGTGCTGGGAGGGGAGGTGCTGGGAGGGGAGGTGGTGCTGTTGAGGGCTGTTGTGGTGCAGGAGGAGGGAGGGGGATGAGGAGTGAGGGTGGCACAGTACGGTCAGAAATGAGGGTTTCACAGTACGGTGAAGATGAGGAGTAAGGGTGGTATTATAGGGAAGAGAAGTGATAGTGGTGCATTATGAGGATAAGAAGTGATGGTGGTGGTGGTGGTGAATATGAGGGTGAGGAGTGATGGTGGTGGTGGTAAATATGAGGGTGAGGAGTGATGGTGGTACTGATGGGGAAACCAGATCGTTAGTGGTTTTACATTAAAATATGGTTTGAAGGGTCGTAAACGCCGTAACAATCTCACGAAGTCGCCCAGAGCGATGGTTGGCGTGTCTTGAAGTTGGAGATTAAGTGCGCTCCTAATAACCAATCGAACGCGGAGGTTCTCGCATTACGATAACCAGCTCCCCGCTGATTGGTTGATGTTTTACCTCTCGACCAATCACAGCTCACTGTACGGCTACCTGACCCCCCCATTGGCCGCGCCATGTCACGTATTTGGTGACGGAAGTGATGTCATAGATCCTTTGAGTGCCATCTTTTGTCATCTTAGAAATATGCATCTCAATGAACCGGAAACACAATTATATATATTATAACAACCTTACTGGAACCCTAATTCAACGATCTTCAAAATACAATCACAACTTCCATCAAACCAACGTTACAACCACAATGCCATTACCACTACCACACTACAATCACCATAACAATTTTCACCTACCTTAACCACCACCACCACCACCGCACCGATTAAAAGCAAGAAAATAACTGGACTACTACCATAACCACCACTACCTTCCCACTTCCACCACTACCTCCGGGCTACCACCACCATAACCACCACTACCATGCCCCTACCCTATGTCCCTGTTACCTAGCAGTAAAATAGGTACCTGGGTGTTAGTCAGCTGTCACGGGCTGCTTCCTAGGGGTGGAGGCCTGGTCGAGGACCGGGCCGCGGGGACACTAAAAAGCCCCGAAATCATCTCAAGATAACCTCAAGATATAACCTTCCCACTACCACCACTGTCTTCCCCTTTAACCCCCATCTCCGGTCATAAGGTGGAAAATCCCCAGGAAAATAATCACCACCATCATCATTATAATCATTAACCTCAATACCACGAGCACTGGAACAAGTCGCATGAACGAAATCAAGAACAACAGAAGGAACAATAACACAAGAGCAACAGGGGGACAACAGAATTAACTGTTGCAATGATGAAAGTGGGAACACCGAAGAAGGCAGATGCAACAATTACAGGATACACAAAAGAACACATGCAGCATCAACTACAACAGAAACAATACAGTCAACGCCTGCAGCAATAGGAGAACTAGGGTAGCAATAGCCTAAGATAAAGGGGAAAAAACTCTTGAATTGAGTAGAATCCCAGGCTGCATTCCTTTTGACCATGTCGTGGCCTAATTGTCTACGGCGAATGCTTAGGAGTACCCGGACCATAGGTTCGAATCCTCATCATGACCCCTACTGATTTTCTCCTTCATACAGTACATTAATGTGATTTATCTGTACTGCCTTAGGCGATCTCGAACCCATTGTTGATGTGACGACTTATATTGAATTTTGTAACTAGCTCATCAAGATTGTAACTTGCTTAGCTAAATGAATTGTTGGGTTCAGTCCCTGAGGCCATTATGTGCCTCTGTAACCCTTTCCACTACCGCCCACAAGATGGCTATGGGGTGCATAATAAATGAACTAAACTAAACTGCCTAAGGTATACTCTATCATCTTGAAATGTATTTCATAATCTCAATAAACTTACTTGAACGATTGATTAATGAAGATTATAGCCACGAATGAGGTGGTACAGGCATGAATAACCCGTAAGTAGTACCATGAACTTGAACAATAGGAAAAGGAATTACAGTGTCACTAGAAAAACGTTCAAAATATGAAGAACACAAAACTGTAGTTCACAGTGGCAACAACACCAACTTGAGCTAATTTTACAGGAGCAACAACAGACAATGACAGGAGTGATAGAAGTGATAGGAGTGATAGCAGGAGTCACCAAACAACAGGGCTTTGGGGGGCCCTCCCTACCGTGACAAATGAGCCTCTCACTCGGGGAAATTGCGGTTAGCGACGTAACTAGTAGCGTCATTATCCACGGTGTTCTGTACATAATCTATCAACGCCAGTCTCGTCCACGAATTATGGCATGCAAAACACCATCATTGAGTTAATGACTCCTCAGTGACGCATTGTGAGAAAGAAACACATTGTATGGTGGAGGATTTCTTCCTCTCAATGTTTGCTGACGATGCGAAAGTTATGAGGATTAAGACCGAGGAAGATAGCAAGAGGACACAATATGACCGAGACAAACTATTGACCAGACCACACACTAGATGGTGAAGGGACGACGACGTTCGGTCCGTCCTGGACCATTCTCAAGTCGATTGAGAATCGACTCAAAATGGTTCGACTTGAGAGTGGTCCAAGACGGATTGAAACGTCGTCGTCCCATCACCTTCTAGTGTGTGGTCTGGTCAACATACTTTAGCCGCGTTATTGTGACTCATCGCCTGCACCTAGACAAACTGAATGACTGGTCCAACAAACGGCTACTAGAGTTTAATTCAAGTAATGTAAGGTAATGAACTTATGTGGAGGGAGTAGAAGGCCAGAAACATGGTACCAAATGGGAGACGAAATCCTCTACGAAACGGATAGAGAGAAAGCTCTAAGAGTTGATATCACACCAAACTTGTCTCCAGAAGCCCATGTAAACAGAACATCACCAGCGGCGTTTGCGAGACTTGTTAATATCAGAAGTGACTTTAAAAATTTGTGCAAGGAATCATTTAGAACCTTGTATGTATGTTAGACCACATATATGTCAGAACAATCCTGTAATATGCGGCTTAAGCATGGAATCCATACCATGTCAAGAATAAGATGAAGTTGGAGAAGTTTCAAAGAACAAGTCAGTAACTAGTTCCAGAACTAAGTGGCATGATTTACGTGGAAAGGCTGCATGAATTGCACCACACGTCACTGGAAGACAGAAGATTTAGGGAAAGCATGATTACCCATTCCCACAAACTGTTATAGTGGACAGGTGAGAACAACAACGGTCTCGCTTCATGCAGATCGGCGTTCGATCCCTGATGGTCCAAGTGGTTGGGTACCACTCCTTTATACTCAGATTCCCGTTCCATGTCCTCATGCTACTTCCCTTGCTATGTGATCCTTCTGGCATCGCAATTTTATCCTGACAATTTCCCGTTTATTTTCGCTTGGTTTTGATTCTTAAGATCTCTCTCTGGCAAACATTTAAGAGAGTCACAATAACGTGGCTGAAATATGTTAACCAGACCACACACTAGAAAGTGAAGGGACGACGACGTTTCGGTCCGTCCTGGACCATTCTCAAGTGAAGGGACCATTCTCTTTTCACTCTCAAGTGCGTGGTTTGGTCAACATTTAAAAGAGCTCTCGTTAATTGTGTGTTGTATCAGGTAAATTTGCCCCAAACAGCTCTGTTGATCCTTTCATTTCACGTCTATATAGAATGCTTCCAGCCTTATTTTTGGTTTATTACCAATGTACGTGGCGATCTTGTCCTTTGTTAGTTGATTACAAATTTGCACAGACACTTAGCAAAGTATCGCTCGAGCTGCCCAACGACACGCTTGCCATTGCAGTGCTATTCCGAAGCGACTCATTTAAAATCACATCCCGCACGCTTATCTTACGTATTTTTATTGTTGACAGCACGTCAGAGCTTCAGGGCACAGCCAGGAGCTTCGTCGTGTCTATTCAAAGCTTCTAAGATCATCGGCAGCGTTTGAAAGGCTCTAATTTGCAACCAGATAACTCACCACAGGTTCCGCCTGCCTTCCTTGATGTCCCAAGGTTCCGCGCTCTTTGATCTTCTGTGCAATAAATCATCGGAATCATTATTTGACGTCGTCTGGCCATCGCGCTGCTATCATAATCAACAACTTCGGCTCCACCAAAGGCAATGGTAAAGAGTGATGGCCAGACCGCCGTGCTGCCTCACACACGCCGCCTGCAGGCAACTCCAGGCGATGACAATGGCGTTGGTAGCCATGACTGGACAAACAGGAAAAAAATATTTATAGTTTCGTTAAAATTTACGTGATGGATGGTGTGGCTTAATAAGTTTGTCTCTGGAAGTTGAGATTACCGAAGCCGAGGTGGTAGTAAGGCATGATAACCTCTGACACACCTTCGTAATCACTCTTGATAACCTCATTTCCACCTCATGAAAGTGTCAGTAAACTGTCATTATCTGCACCGGCCAGCTCGTCACGCCCTTCGCCAGGGAAGGCCGTGCCTCTTCACACGCCGGACTAACCCATTATTTTTAAAATATATAAATTAATGGGATGTTGCAGACGATGAGTCACAATAACGTGGCTAAAGTATGTTGACCAGACCACACACTAGAAGGTGAAGGGACGACGACGTTTCGGTCCGTCCTGGACCGAAACGACTTGAGAATGGTCCAGGACGGACCGAAACGTCGTCGTCCCTTCACCTTCTAGTGTGTGGTCTGGTCAACTTAATGGGATGTTATTATCGTAAAAACGAGTAGGGACGTAGGTGACGCAGGCTGGCGAAACGTTAGCAGATGTTTGTACACAGACATAGGTATCAGCTGTAGATAATAGAAGCGATAACGAAAAACACTTCCGTGTGTTTTGTAGTAGAAATATGTTGGCCATGAGGAATGGAGAGAACATAATAGATGGCACAGGAGTAGCTGACTCAAGGGTAGATGACACGAGAGTAAAGTTTTCAGCAATAGTAGAAGCAGAAAGTCAGAAGAGGTGTGGAGGATTGAATTGCCGTAAACATTGTACGTTGAAATGGCCATTCATGAGCTGAAACACAGAAAAAAACGCGTTCCTTTCAGACGTATGTCTTCAGAATTAACATATAAGAAAGTACCGGTAACAGTCTTCCGAGGTATTCTAGTAGCAGTTGCAACAGAAGTCATTATTTTTTATGTTACAGCTTTTCATTTACAATGCTAACCAGTATATATATACATCATTATATGTCTTCCATGGACGGGGTTAGAGATCTGTTACACGCCATATTGTGTTGCGAGTTTTCGAGCACTCAACCACAGAGGGGGATTGTAGTGCTTTTAAAATGCTTTTCGGCATATGAACAATGCAGACGAGGAGTCACAATAACGTGGCTGAAATATGTCGACCAAACCACACACTAGAAAGTGAAGAGACGACGACGTTTCGGTCCGTCCTGGACCATTCTCAAGTCGATTGTGAGAATCGAATTGAGAATGGTCCAGAACGGACCGAAACGTCGTCGTCTCTTCACTTTCTAGTGTGTGATTTGGTCAAAATATGAACAGTCACTCTTTACATTGATCAGTTTTGACTGAAGCCTGTCTGTGGACAGTGAAGTAGCAGAAGCAGCATCAATAAACGCAGCCTGTCTGTAGAAGACGCTTGATACAGTGAGAGTACTAAAACTGCAAACATATAATTAACGAGAAACATTCAATACCAACAATATATATACCGAAGTAGAATGCGTTCATTCATCCTATTATAAACTATTGTACGAATTAGCTAGTTGTATTCGTCCACTCAATTTATCTCTGTAAAAATTAACCCAATGGTTTGTTTATAATACTGTATGCGTTTGTTTACGCTACCTCGCAGCAATATCTTGTTTCTCTACATTATTATTTAAATGTTATACATTAGATATAACGCACGACTCTAAGCGAGATACACCAAAATACATAAATATTATTCTCAATTTCATATACCTTATGTTCTTTTTCCAGCCAATTTACTGCGAGTCATACGTCTGACAGAGTGAATTATCACAAGGACGAACAAGCTTCCTCGTAAAAACTAAATCAAAATGAGACGTCGGAAGGAAGTTAAAAGACATTAGCCAACATTATACGAGTATACTCGATGTTATAAGCTGACGGGCAATTTTGAACATGTGATATATCACATATTACAAGGCATTAATACTCACACCACCCAATAACGAGGCAGCACTCAGCCATCCTCGCCAGAACTGCTTTCTCTAGCTGCTTGTGTGTGCCTGGGCGGTTTTTCCAAGTCATTAGTGGAACGTCACGTACAGGTGGTGCAGGGAGAGCGGAAGTGGTTCTTAACTACTGATTGCTGGCGATTATCACGAGGTATCATGGGTACTTAGACGACAGCAAAACACTCGTGGGAAAGGAGAGGAGAAGTAGTAGGGTGAGGGGGAGGGGGAGGAGCTCGGGAGATGAAGTTGAAGGAGATGGAGTTGAAGATTGAAGTGGAAGCGATGGAGGATGAGGGATAGAAGCTGTAGATAAGGAGATAAATGGAGTGCAAGTTGACAGATGTAAATGTAGAGTTGATGTGAAAATAAACTGTAGATGTTGTTGTGAATGTGGAGGTAGATAGACAAAATACTTGTGAAAAAGGGGAATAGATAGGTAAGGAGGTAGATAGGTAAGGAGGAAGACTGAAAGAAGGAATGGGCGGATCCAACAAGCCTTCAAAGGAAACGAATGATAGCTAGACCTCCACAATTTAGCAGCAGCTTCCGTTGGGAGGTGCCGCAGAGTGCGACGGCGATGATGGTGTTTAGAGTTCACACTGTGATTAGTAGAACAATTTTAGAGCGGTGGGTGCTCCCCATGCAGGGGACTTTCTTTTGGCCGTAACGTTTTGTCTGCAACAGGCGGGCATCTAGATCTTAAGACCCTCCATGTTGCAGTGCCCCTCCGTCTTGGTGCCATACTGGAAGGCAGCTGATTAACATGATTTGCATGGGTTGCACCACAGAAGCTCTAAGAGCTGGCTGGCATGCAAGACACAAAGAAGTTGATGACATGAAGAGGAGCCTTGCCTCAGCTCAGTACCCAGCAGAGAGAGAGCCTCGCATCTTAACAGGCCAAAAGCCCGGCAATCGCAAGTTTCAGCCAAATGGAAGAATCGTAGGATCACTATCTGTGATAGCATGACGAGTTTGAACATTTGGATAGCCACCCTCCACAAAAGATAGAAACTTTATGTAATTGCCATATTTTATATATTCTACTCTAGAATATACAAAATACGGTCTATTACAAGAACAAAACAAGTTCACGATTTGTTTATTTGGAATTCTGACTATCAAAGTGAAACAGAGTCTATCCAAACCTCCCCCCAAAAAATATAAACCATATCTCTCCTAGGTCTAAATATTCAGTCCTTGCAATCTTAAGCGTTATTTCGTACACATGCACAATGCAAGGCCCAGTAACTATAGATACGATCGTTTTCAGATGACATGTTGAGCCAATTGTGATGTCATATACAAGTTACCTTTCAACACCTGGAGAGCGAGAAGCGAGGCTGCCAAGCTCAACCCGTCCTCTTAAAAATAACGTCACTTTTGGCTCGTATGCGCGATATGGCCAAATTTGGACGTAATTTGAAATGAAATCGACTCACTAAAGTGACGTACTGTCCCGTTTTCTGTTTGAGTCGTTACAGCTAGGGCCGAGAGCCACCACAAGCTTCCCTTTGTGTCAACTCCTCTAACACGTCACGTTTTCTTTATTTAAGTTACTGTAACCAACGTTACAAATACAACCAACTACACAACAAATTAACAACCTTCAAATATTCATGTCTCGGACGTGATAGGTTTGGTAAGTTGGTTGGGTTCGTTTGTTTCGAATCAGGCTCAGAGGTTTGACTATTTTTTTTTTAACAGAGTGGCAATTCAAGAGAACGAGACGACTCCTAACTCACTCTCCCAGTCTGACGCGTTTGTTACCGACACCTGTGATCATTATCGTCTCATTAACACATTTAATGAAGGGGAAAAAAGCACGAGACTGAATTAACACAAATTTATTCTGAAAGAATTGCAGCTTTTTACTATCAACAAAGCCGGGAGCAATCCGTCATTTGAGTGAGTTCGTCTCTAAGCTGTGTGATGAGTTGGATAATGAGTTTATTATACATCTTCGTCATATGTTAATTCTTGAGCCTGGTGGAGGAGGCAGGTGTTGAATGTGTTGTCAGGTGATGAGAGATAAATTGCCATGTTTGTTGTTCGAATGATTGTTTTTTTCACTGTCTGAAGCGGCGGGTAGCGAGGGTGGAACTGGTAGTGTGTGTGTGTGTGTGTGGTGTGTGTGTGTGTGTGTGTGTGTGTGTGTGTGTGTGTGTGTGTGTGTGTGTGTGTGTGTGTATTCCCCTAGTTTATTCACCTAGTTGAGCTTGCGGGCGGTTGAGCTCTGCTCTTTCGGCCCGCCTCTCAACTGTCAATGAATCAACTGTTACTAACTACTAACAAACAATTCAGCCGTAACCCCTCCCCCCCTCACACACACACACACTCAGGAAGCAGCCCGTAACCGCTGTCAAACTCCCACGTACCTATTTACTGCTAGGTAACAGGACCAGCATGGTGAAAGAAAGTCTACAATTTTGTTTCTGCCATCACCGGGATCGAGCCCGGACCATAGGATTACGAGTCCAGCGCGCTGTCCACTCAGCTATCAAGCCCCCGTGTGTGTGTGTGTGTGTGTGTGTGTGTGTGTGTGTGTGTGGTGTGTGTGTGTGTGTGTGTATTCTTTCATTCTTGATAATCTATATTTGCTTATGGTGTTGAGATGACGGTGGGGGGTGGGGGGAGGGGGGTGAGCGACACCTTACTAGCTGTTGGTTGCCTAAGAATAACGAAAATAATTTAACGTGGCAAATTTTGACGGTATGTACAGCAGTATAAGTTTCAGCCCCGCTCCTGTGCCAGGTAAGTTCATCACGGGCTCACTATAGCCCGTGCTACTTGGAACTTTAGCTCTCAGTTGCTGAATCTTAAAACAGCAACACAAGCTATGTACAGAATCAGCTATAATATTTATCCCGATTCAGTCCTTTCAGAGAGAAGAAATATCACTATTATTGTGCTTCAAAAGTATCTTTTTTTCTATTCGGAAGAAAAAGTATCTTGTTGTTCATATATACATCAAGAACCAATGTGTTCCAGTGATGAATTGCAAGCTTGTGGAGTACGCGAAAATGGAACAAATATTAATCCATACTGATTTAAATAATCTCCAGAAAACCTAATCACATTACAGACTTGGGATAAGAAGTGGCAGGTGTCGTTTTCTGTTGATAAGTGCAAAGTCCTAATCCATGAGACAAGGAGAGTGGCATCGTCTACTGGATTAATATGCAAATGCGAAAAAATCATGTTGCGTAAGAGCCTTGGGGGGGGGGTTCATGATGGGTCGTGACCTGTTTCTAGGAGGCAATATATCAGCGCCCCTCACATGTCGAATGCAACATGGGAGACACCTCACGTCACACAGGGTGCAGTCGCACCTCCACAGATCTCCAGTATCAGCTCTTGATACTGGTAATGACTCAAAAGGGCCACCTCTTGGGGAGGCTTAATCTTCATCAATCAATCAATCGGCGAATGCAATGGTGGAGTTTATAACCAGAAGTGACACGAAAAAGTTAATAAACATTGTCCTTAAGTAAGAGGGCTCTGGTGAAGCTCTGCTTAGACTAGGCTGCCTAACGCTAATCACTATTTGCCGCTGTAGCAGAAAGAGAAGGACCAGGAGGGAGGGGGCACAAATCCATAACAGCAGATCCAGCAACAAGAGAGCTACTAGCAACAACAGAGCTACCTACAACAGCAACACCTACCAGCAACAACAACAGACCTACTAGCAACAACAACAGAGCTACCAGCAACAACAACAGACCTACTAGCAACAACAACAGACCTACTAGCAACAACAACAGAGCTACCAGCAACAGTAAATGAATCATTAGTCCCAGGATGAGAGCCAGAAGCAATGCAATATTACCCACAAAAGCCAAACAATATGAGGCACACTTAGATATAAACAGTATCCACCTTATGGCTCAATGAGAAACAAAACAAAAACAGGGCATCACCATCAAAACAAACAAATCATCGAATTCAAAGTTACAGACAGTAGCAACAGCTTTATTCCGGTGCAACTGCAACACAACCAGCAGGAAGTAACAGATCAATTAAGCTCAATTGCAGCTCCACCAGTCACAAGAAACAGCGTAAACAGATTCAGCTGCAACTCCAACAACGAGAAGCAACAGCACAATTAGATGCAACAGCAGCACCACTAACAACAAACAGCTGGACAATTAGAATCCTCCGCAGTTCCACCACCAAGAAACAACACCAGCCCCCCTCCCCGCCCCCCAATAGCACCAGCAACTGCTGTGCCACAGCTGAAATCTAACTTACTGAGAAACACAGCCGTGTATTGCCACTTCACAGCGTAAACAGGCTCGTTTCAGACGAATCACCAATCACCATTCTCCTTCAAGATCACCAATCTCCTCGCACTCTAAAAACACAGAGCACGAGTCAGAAAGTAACTGGCCTGGCGAAGGAATAGCACCACTTGTTCAATAATGTATTCTGACCCGCTGCTCATTTGTTGGTGAGACTTATAACACAAGCATGTGATAAAACTTAAACAAAGGAGCTTGATAGTTTTACGAGCATCGATAATTGCATTTCAAATCAGGTTTCTCGATAATTGAATTCGATAGCTAACGAGAAAAATTGCCTATATCTACGATAGATAAACTGTGATGATGGAAATGATTGTAGTTATCTATGAGTATTAGATACAAGCAGGGTTGTCATAGTGAAGTGTGTGTGTGTGTGTGTGGGTGTGTCTGTGTATCCCATAAAATGAAACAGATATACAGAAGGAAAACTACATGAATCATTTATGTTTACAATCACTAACAGAACAATCTTGGACAACAAATTTAAGAGTTGTCGTTTCCTAAACTAGGACTAATCATTTTGTAAATAAAGCAAATTTATATTTGGCTTCCTGTCACTGATGGATCTGGTATCTCCTGCTATCAGGAAACAAAACAATACATACAAGTGAATTTATGTATTGCTTAATAGGACAAAGCAAGTTATCTGTAAATAATCTAGGGAGAGAGAGAGAGAGAGAGAGAGAGAGAGAGAGAGAGAGAGAGAGAGAGAGAGAGAGAGAGAGAGAGAGAGAGAGAGAGAGAGAGAGAGAGAGAGAGAAAGAGAAATTAGCATTTGGTAATGTTGCATAATCTAACGAAACACATGTACATGTAATCAGTATAGATAATCTAAAAGCCAGCCAGAAAAGATAATTAGAGAACGGTCTCGTTATTACCTGTTGAGGGACCGTAAATATGATATATAATACAGGGGGAAGCGAGCTGGTATATGTTTCACCGGAGTTTCACCGAGGTTAGTCGACACAGAAATAAATCCTACACCCTTAATTAGTCGAGACAAGCAAGTAATCGTTATAACAGAGGGCTCATTATACCTGAGTTATCTACCTATGATATCCCTAATTAACAGGTCGACCCTCCGACCGCTAACACAATGCGATGCAAGCATACAAACAAGCTGTTCGTTGTGCATTCATAAGCAGACTAATGAACTTACGGGTTCCATATCGTATAACAGAAAACAAAATACTTATCAGGTATTTTCATAATCAAAGATTCTCGGTGTACCTTCCAAAAAAAATTGAGAAACTTTTGAAGGCAGAATATTGGAGAAGTTTGAGGGGAAAACAAAATATGTTTTAATTATTTTTTGATTTATCGAGTGATCGATCAGAGGAGACAAAGTGCTTCAGTCTGAAACTGAATTGGCCAACGAGTCGGGGAGGTGGCTAATGTCAGAGGCTCTACAGGTCCTTTGTTACGGTGGGCTCCGGCCCTGTCCACACAATGGTGGGCGTGAACTGCATGTTAAGACCCCCACCAGCTCAGTGCGCCACCCCAGCCACACCGAAGCCTCCTCCGCCTCCACCATCACCACCTGGGCCACCAACACATCCTTACCACTGCTACTATCACCACCACTACCACCACCATTACTACTACTACCAACCACTCAAGAGTCACCAGCCTCACTGTTAACCACAAGTCAACCGTCACCACTACCACCACCATCACTATTACCACATTCCTCCAAAGCGGAACCAGACCGGATAGCGAGAACAGGAGGCGCCAAACGGCCGACCAGTCAAAGGGTCACAGTCAAAGAGCATGTGACGGGATGGAGTTAGTAGCAAGCGGGTTCCTTAAAGCACGGTCCCAAGTTCGTTACTGTTACTAATCTATGTGAACAGCTTGAGAGTCTGAGCTCATACATATAAGTATATGTAGAATACCAAAAACATTTGAGGGTACCCTTATTTTTTATTAGTGTTGTTACTGGGAGACCTCGTCAAACACTAGAAGTAGGGAAGAACGAGGCTGTTTAGAGCTAAACAACAAAACAGGAAAGGTAATGAAAGGCGGAAGGGCAATTGAACACCAGAAGAATTTGACACTTAAGGGGGAAAGCAAGAACAATAATCGAAAGAAAAAATTCTTAGATGTGGATATAATTCCAATACTAACACAAGAACACACATAAACAAGATACCATCAGTGGCATATGAGAATGATAAGAACAGCATTTTAAAACATTACCAAGCACTCTTTCACCACTATCACACTCCCTGTGTGAGTCAAAAAGAAACCTAATAAAATAGAGGTTGCTTCATCGTAAATTATCCATGTGCCTCTAGGAATGTCTATTATTATTCGTATTATGACACTTACACTTTCCTCTCTATCGTTATGTATTGATGCTATGAAATCTTTATACACGGTCTCATCCTTATGACCTTGCCTTTTGGAGTTGAAGCCAAGACACATTTCTCCGTCCACACAGGCGGGATCAAAGAGCCAAAGCTCAACCCCCAGCAAGTACAACTAGGTGAGTACCTAGAACCCCCGCTTGCCCTCATTCTCATCTGCTTCACTTTATTAGCGAACAGGAGTTGAGTTCTTCAGACTTCATAGTAGCTGAAGATATAATTCCTAATTATATTATATTAGGATATAATTCCTAATTATTATAAGATATAATTTAATTATAATTAAGAAGGTAGTGGTGAGTGAGTTCTTCAGCTACCAGCATAGGCCATATTACAACGAATGGGACTTCCTCAGTGTCATTCCACCATTTCGAATTTTACTCATTATCTAAAAATATTCTTTTGTATTTGCTGAAAAGTATATACCAGTCAGTTGTCGACATTCGCCTGTCTTTTACTTGTTTGATCTCAGTCATGCACGTAGAACTGTATTCGGTTTGCTAGGCAGGACTTAACTGCTGTGAACAAGTTTAAATGTTTAAAATTTGCTCAGTGTTTGTTCCTCGTTGGGGAGTTAATTAGGTATTATTAGCTATGAGTTTTCTCTTTATTAGTCTCTAGCTTTGTATGGGTATGATTGTAGTGGATACGGGAAGGAGTACACACACGTGTGTGGGTGTGTGTGTGTGTGTGTGTGTGTGTGGTTGTGTGTGTGTGTGTGTGTGTGGTGTGTGTGTGTGTGTGTGGGTGTGTGTGTATTTAATGTGTGCGTGTTCGTTGAGTGACGGCGACTTCCCAGCCTGGGCGGCCCCACAACCACCAACACTAATATACCCATCATCGCAACCCCCGATACCAAGCCCAAGACAGAGCAGGACGGTGGCCTGCCTCCAGCAGCAGCAGCCCTGCACGACGTTGAGATCCGCAGGCTTACGAGGTGGACCACCCTAGCCCCAAGCCTTATTCCATTGTGGCGTCGCCAGATGGGTAAACACCAGTCACTCATTCCTTCCCGCCCTCCTTTCCTTCCCCATAACCTCGTAACAGATACATATATACTCTTTTTCCACACATCCTCCCCCTCCCATGTACCACTTCTGGCCTACACCTTTCACCTTCCCTACACCTCTCACCTACGCACCTCACCCCTCACCTGTCTTCACCTGTTTTCCACCAGGCTGGGGGAGCCGATCGGCCGAGCGGACAGCATGCTGTACTTGTGATCCTGTGGTCCTGGGTTCGATCCCAGGCGCCAGCGAGAAACAATGGACAGAGTTTCTTTCACCCTATACACCTGTTACCTAGCAGTACAATAGGTAACTGGGTGTTAGTCAGCTGTCACGGGCTGCTTATGGGGGGGGGAGGCATGGTCGAGGACCGGGCCGCGGGGACACTAAAGCCCCGAAATCATCTCAAAATAACCTCAAGATAACCTCAAGGCTGGCTAGCTGGTAGGAAGAATATTCAGTAGGTAGCACCAGTGTGTAAAAAAAAGGAAATTTTGTAATAGATAGTGTAAATCCTCAGAATTATCACAATTCCACAACTAACATACTTAAAAATAGAGCTATAATCTGAGAGTTCCTATATTATTGTGAGTCAATTCAATAGCTATTAACCTGTGCACGAACCTCTCACGACTGTGATTGTATGTCTATCACGTATTATTCCAAGGAAAAAACAATAGACTGGAGGGTAGTCTGATAACAGGCTAGGTGGAGCTTGCAGTGTTCTCGGTCTAGAAAGCCGAGCCATCTTCTAGCAAGACCAAGGAAGGGAAACTCAGCGATCGGCTGTGAGAGAAAGTTCTGACTCTAGAATAGTTAAGATTGTGTGATACATTAAAAAATCACTGCTGACCTGAGGGTGTATATCTAACTCACTATAGCTATATAGAGAATTGAAGGTGTGTATTCTAACTCGATGTAGATACATGCAGAACTGAAGATGTGCATGCTCTAGTTCACAGTACCTACATACAGCATTTAGGGTGGTATTCTAACTCACAGTAGCTATATACAGCATTTGAAAAGGTTTATTCTAACTCACAGTAGTTGTATACAGCATTGAGGGTGTGTATTCTAACTCACAGCAGCTGTATACAAACATTATGGGTGTGTATTCTAACTCACAGGAGCAACATACATTATTGAGTGTGGTATCTAACCCACTGTAGCTATATACAGCATGAGTGTGTATTAAAACTCACTGTAACTATTTACAGCAATGAGGGTATGTATTCTAACTCACTAAATCTATAACACAACACTTATGGAATGTATTCAATCTCACAAGAGCTTTGTAACAATATGGGGTGAGTATTCTAACTCAGAATAGCCGAATTAAAAACCAAACCATGATTGTAACTCCCCCTTTACATAGTGAAAGTTCCGTCAATAAACAGCAAGTAACTCAATATTATTGAGGGAGCTCTTCTAGGAGAACGCAATAAACTTACAAACAACAATTACTCTTCTCTCTTGTTGTGGCACTAATGGAGACCCGTGTTGAAGCACTCTCTATATTAGTCTAAGAGCAGAGTGAATAATAATACAATCTTACTTGGTGCGAGAAGCAGTAAATCAGGACTACTAAAGCACAAGTCATCTTCCTTGGCGTGTTTGCTCAGCTGCTCGAGAACAGCAAACAAGGCCATTCTTAGTTGATAATGGATACAGAGACAACTAATTCAAGGAGAGGGAGAGAGAGGGAGTAGAGGAGATGAGGGGAGAGAGAGAGAGAGAGAGAGACGAGAGAAAGAGAAGAGAGAAGAGAATGAGAGAGAGAGGAGGAGAGGAGATAGGAGAGAGAGAAGGAGAGAGAGGAGGTGTCCAGTATTTTCATGGTCATTGATGGATGTTACTCAACCTCTTTCAGTGTCATGAGTCGTGCTCAAAATGCCAACTGGAAACCTCTCAAGTTTGTGAACGTGATTTCCCCATGAAATTAGTAAAATAATAATAAAATGATAAAAAACATGATTTATCACTTAGAAGTCCATTGAAAGGAGAATTACCAACCAGAAAAAAATATAGAGAGGTAACTAGTATATTGGAAAAAAAATAATATTTCTTTGACAGAAACTGATCAGAAATGCATTTCTCCTTTGTAAACGAACATTAATGACATTAAATTACTCGAACTCTGTTTATGTAGGACAGACGTAAATCTATGTATTATGTATGTAGGTTTCAGATTAGCATTTACAAAAGCATTCTACAATCACCTGTAGTTGATTTGTTCAATAAATCGTTGAGCTATATGTTTAATAGACCTCCAGCACCTGCCAATGAGGACAGATAAAATATGTATATATGTTGGATCGCATTGTAAATATATGACTACGCCGGTGGTAGAAAAAAGAAGAACCTCAGTCACTCTATTTTCTCTGTTCTCTCTGTCTCTCTCTTGTTTATTTCTTTCATTTTTATCCTCTTTCTTCTCTCTCTCCTCTCCTCTCTCTCTTCTATCTCTCCTCTCTCTCTCTTCTTTCTCTCTCTCGAGATAACCTGCATCACCCAAAAATGCAAATTGTTCTTGTTTTAATTATCTGTTCACTTGAGAAAGGGTCCAAGTAACTAATAATTACACGTAATAACACGAAAGGAAGGGTAAATGTATTCCAGTGGTAAAAGAGCAAATACAGTATATAGATATGAGAGAAAGGCTCGTTGTGCAGAGAAGAGTCATAATGGATGCTAGAAGATTCTCAGAAAGTATATTCAGGATAAATGAGTGAGTATGACGGAAAAAAGATGCAATTGTCAGATGCAAGACACAGAGTTCAGTGGTGAAATTGAAATTAGAGGCTTGTTTGTACAGTCAAAGCTGAAGATTTGCGCAGAGTAGCAGTGGAGTGCAAACAGAGCTGGTGAGCTGCCACAGAAGCTGACAGAATTGCACACAGAATTTTTACTAGAGAGCTGCACACAACAGCTGCAGAGTTGAACACGGTTGCAGGCGGGGTGCGAACAGTACCAGTACAGGTGTGCGCATACCGACATCGTGTTGGCACGTTGAACACTACCTACGCGCTAATTGCAGGAGACTTTGCGCACACATATGTGAAGAACGCGCATTCTCAAGACAGAGAGGAACCGTAACATCACCTGCAGAAGAATCTGAACTGTGCTCCACTGCATGCGATGTATGACGAAAACCGCTACATATTTCTCTTGGAGTATAACCATTTGAGACAATTCGTCAGGCAAGGGAGGAGGAGATCACAGTATTGTTCAAACGCAGTGTGGCAATTAGCCAGTGCAT
>WNGS01003388.1:7829722-7840177 GCA_020271785.1 Procambarus virginalis
ACGTCCAACCTTCAGGGGCGGCCTGAGACCTAATACGGGTCTGGCGGATTATTTGACTGTGGGTGGCCCGCACATTAGGCCATTATTAGTAGCACTATCACCTCCTTTGATGCAGGGCCAGCTGCGTGATATTTACGATCCAGCATACCCATAATGTAATGGCAAAAATAATTCATGATGGTCATACTTTCACAATAATTCTCATCGTGGCTCTTGCCTACCACGTCCAGGCAAGCTGGTTGATGGTGAAGGGAAGATTACCCCCCATGGTCCCCAGTGATAGTGCATTACAAGTCGTCTGTCAGTCGGAGAGTAATGGGCGCCCTTCAGTGATCTGGGTTGTCGCCAGTAATGGATGCCCGCTATCATTTTCCTTTCTTCTATGTGGGATGCTTATAAGGGACTAGCGTCGAAATGTTAGTTCTGGTGTATGGGTCAGTTCAGATGAGGGCGGCCCTAGATGTCTGATACCTGCCATCATCAACCTCCAAATATGGCAGGTGTTCTCTACCCTCGAGTTTTGGCAAACGGGACGTTGCAGTTTCTCAGCACCGCCAGATGGTTTGTAACTCCAGAAAACCAAAGGCATACCTGGAAACAAAAAGAAAATCTTGTAGTGCACGAGGTCTCTATAAATGGATAGGTAGTAAATTTTATTGCCTACGTGTTATTGAGACCTCCATTTATTTCACGCAGCATAGTAAGTTATTCGATATTCCGACAAGCGAATGTAAATTTCGAGAGGGAAATTATTTTTAATTACAAGCAATTCTCCTCGTTCGGCAGATTATTCATCATTAAGTGAAATCTGAAATTAATGTGAAAAAGCAAAGGAAATGGATCCCATTAAATTAAATTGCATTCTTCGATAGACCCTCGCAGTAGCCTGTTTGGTGTGTTAGTGTGTGTGTGTTGGTGTGTAGTGCTGTGTGGTGTTGCGTATCGGGATGGGGTGTAGTGAAGCGTGTACGGTGGGTGTGATGTGTTGTGTGCTGCTGTGTCGACAGCATATTTGGATGGGAGTACTTCTCGACCCTACATGCCTCTAACTCTGGTGGGTATATATGGAATGGACATGTGTGTGGTTACGTGGTGGGTGGATGGTAACCCCTGGGTGTGGTATTTTCTCACCTCTTCTGTGCCACTCACTGTATCTATTGTCTACAGAGGTCGAGAGTTTAGCTCATGGAATCTCTATGCTTACTCCAGTCTGATAGTTCGAGAGTAATTAGTCAGACTACTCCAAATGCAAATACATTAGGTTTATTTGTGTGCCCTCTGCTCCCTGTTAATCAGGTCACCATTTAACAGTGTACATGACTCACATTGCCCTGTATATAGAGGTACTAAGAATTTAATTTAAATTTCAAAAATAAGATATCCATATATCTTTGGTAATGATTAAATTCAAAATAAACAACATAAATCTATATATGTAAAATGCCAAATATGTATACTATAATCTTTAATGTAAATCATAAATAAGACTATAATCATTTAATTTAAATTCAAATAGTATACAATCTTTACTATTGATAAGGTCCAAATAGAACAAGTATCTAATGAATTCAACTTCAAATAAGAAAACAAATCTTTATAGTTAAAATTTCAAAATAAGAACAAAATCTTTAATTTAAATTCAAAATACGAACAAATCTTTAATTTAAATTAAAAATATCAATTAGGAACAAATCTTAATTTAAATTCCATAATAATACTTTCCCAAAATAAGAACAAACTTTTAATATTATACATTATATCCCGAGGCACCTGAAAATCGCAGTCTGGAGTGTTAGAGAGGTAGTGCAAGAACTACTCAGGTGAAATACCCTAGGCCAGTCGTATGATATAGTAGACTTTGGAATGAAAAGCTATGCCATGATTGGATTGGAATAAAGGGAAATGATGTGATGGAATTGTGACACACCACTAGATTTGGACTAGATCCAGGATTGATACACTCGACTTTGTCAGCAATATGGGGATCGTGCGTGTGTCTATCGACCAGTCAGAGAGAACATTAACATGTAAATAAAAAAAGGACAAAACAATTAGTTTAAAAGCTGTACGTTAGTGATCAACAGCAAGAAGCTGAGTGTGTTTATGGACGTGTTCTCCCCTATAACTTACCAGGTCAAATAAATAATATATGAAGTTAGTTGGAACTAACACACATTGGTGGTCCCTCCGAGTCACAGCTGATTACAACGCAGGTGTCGCTGTTCTTAATGTTTACTGCGATCACTCATCGACACGACCCCGATTGATTGGTCCCCGGCACGACCAGGACGGATTGCTACCAGACACGATCAAGACGGATCACTGATATTATGTAATTAGGGTAGGACCTTATATCTCCGTCCGCTCTTAACAGAGGTTAATATGTATATAAAGAACACACACATACACACACACACACACACACACACACACACACACACACACACACACACACACACACACACACACACACACACACACACACACACACACTTTTTCAGTGTTAGAGCTATCAATAAATGGAACAGGTTAGACGTAGAAGGCATTCAAGCTAATCCGATTGGAACTGTAAAATATAAACATGATAAATGCGAACGAAATGAGTCGTTGCATCAATCTAAGAGCGTTCGGAAGCAGAGGCTTGGAGCTTAGCTCGACCCTCCAAGCACATCTAATTGAGTAAACATACACATACACACGTAAGACATAAACTCACATTTCGACATAAACATAGTGTCCTTACCACGTCCAGGAACAACAATACCAGCCCCTACCATGCTTCTGCCAATTCTTTAATTAACGCTATCCTTTTCCCCATAATTGTAAGATAAAATAAAGTGTTATATTTAGCTGTAGCATTATAATATTCCCTTATCTATTGGTCAATTTCACCATGAATAATACGTTCACTTTAATCACCATTCATAACGAAACCAAAACACAAAAATAAAATCTGGAATTATCATAAAACATTATGACTATAACAATCGCGAGATGCTAATAACAAACATATCACTGTATCATATTTCAGTTCGTTATATTTAACAATTTAGTTCGTTACAAAAAAATAAAAATATGTATATTTATGATCCAGAATATGGAAGCACTGCGATAATCAATATTATCACCCTCATTAATTTTATCAACAGCGCTGCTCTCACTTTGTATACGAGGTAAATAATAGCCCACATTTAATTACCAATAATATTTATGTATATTGAGAAATTTATCGTTAGAAACAGAAATTATATTATCCGCTGATACGATACATTATTTAAGATATATTATTTAAGAACAAATAATGGACCCCCAAAAATTATTATACGTTAATTGAATATAATTATAATAAACCTGTTTTGATATAAATGTTGTATAAAGGTTGAAATTATTTTTACGATAATATTTAATATGAATAATTGTTGATAATGGACAAAATGTTTTATGGAAATAGGGAAGGAGACACTATCACTGGGGATATATATCTATAATGCTTGTAATTTGAGTAAATTTCCAAAGAGGAGCTCCAAGTCTTCTAGATAATATTTCACTAAATGTTGTTAAAGATTTGCTACCTGGAAGGAAAAGTTCCAAGTAGCACGGGCTATGGTGAGCCCGTAGATGTCACTAAAGACTTCACTGAGCATTTGATCTTCTAACAATTAGTTTACAGTGAACGAAAGAATCGTTATGAAATTTGGATCAATCTGCAAGCAGTGTTCTTGATACTCTCTACAAGCAGTTTGCATGTAAAAAAAAAAAACACCGTTTTGCAAGAAATAATCACTTTATTGCAAACTGTGTATTTGATTGATCTCTGATAATCCACCTTCGTCTTTAATTATCTTTCCTCGGTTAGTGAACAAAACGTCCTTTGAACAAATACGTCTCATTTTGTACGTTCTGGTCCCCCATCGTACAAGGTAACGGGACGATGAAAAGCATCGGCTCACATGAATCGACGTTTTCAAACCGTTAGTGTGTTAGGTGGTGGGTTTAGGTCGTGAGTTGTTTAGGTTCGTGAGTTGTTTAGGTTCGTTGAAGCAAAGCAAGGGAACGGGCTCATTAGTGATAGCTGTGTAATAAATAAATGAATAAAATTGTGCAATGAATTAATAGTTTGCTTTAACATTTGTGTGCCATAAATCTGTCGTAAGAATACTTCTACAAATCTGTTGTTTCTCACTTACGAAAGACCTGTCTAATCTCTCTTGATCTCTTGACCTGATTTGTTTTCCGTATCCCTAATGCCTGGGTGATTGTCCGGGTCTCTTTGTTCGTGTCTGTGTGTGTGTAATCACCTAGTTGTATTCACGTAGTTGTGCTTGCGGGGGTCGAGCTTCGACTCTTTCTTCCCGCCTCTCAATCGTCAATCTACTGGTGAACAGATTCCTAAGCTTCTCGAGCTCTATCATATCTACATTTGAAACTGTGTATGGAATCAGCCTCCACCACATCACCGTCTAATGCATTCCATCTGTTATCTACATCTGTGTGTGTATGTGTGTGTGAGTGAGAGTGTGTGCGTGCGTGCGCACACAGGTGTGTTGACCGTCCCTCGGAACTATTGAGGCAGGTGGCTCAGGTGTGGGACCGGAAGGGGTCCCGCCACATGTGCCAGGGACCCCCTGGCCCATTTAATGGGAACCGCAGACCGGCGCCGGACGTAGGTTTTTGACCCCCAAATTGTGTTGTGACTGGAACACCGAAGACCAACCGCAAGATAACAACCCGCCAGCTGTCTGTTGAATTCTTAAGACCCACAGCTCGCAAGTCTTGCCTCTCAACCCTTTATCAACTGGGGTCATATTCACGAAGCAGTTACGCAAGCATTACGAACCTGTACTACATCCTTTCTCAATTTTTGCCGGCTTTGTTTACAATTGTTGAACAGTTAATGAGCTCCGAAGCACCAGGAGACTGTTTATAACAATGACAACAGTTGATTGGGAAGTTTTCATGCTTGTTAACTGTTTAGTAAATGTAACCAAAGCCGTCAAAGATGGTAGAAAGATGTACACGTTCATAAGTACTTGCGTAACTGCTTCGTGAATCTGGCACCTGGTATATAGGTTCCAGAGCCTATTGGGCTCTATCATATATACATATAAACCTTTGTACAGAATTTTCTTCACTAATTTTCTTGTTAGTGTATTTTCTTTGTTCACTATTATAACACTGACAAAAATCTTTCTAACGTCTCTAGGGCTCATTTGGGTACTTACCATCTGTCCACTTGTTCGTGTAATAACAGTGGTAAATAGCGTGTTATTGTCTGCCCAACCGATTCCTTTTAGTATTTTGAATGTGGTAATCATGCCTACCCTGTTCTTCTCTCTTTCAGTGATGTGAGGTTTCAATCTTTTTAAGCGGTTTCTCGTAGCTCTTATTTCTCAGCTATGGGACTAGTCTAGTGACACACTCTGAAATTTCTTCAGCTTCGTTTTGTGTTTAACGATATAAGAACTCCTCACTGGTGCCGTACCGAATAACCTTCTGTGGTTGATTGTTCAATAAATCCCTGAACTATATGTTTAACACATCTCTAACCCTGTCCATGGAGGACAGAAGAAAATGTATATATGCTTGTTAGCATTGTAAATGTGTGGCCACGTTTGTGGTAGAAAACAAATAAAAAATGGTGCCGTATATTTAAGAAATGATCCCCAGTATGTGAGTATAAGGGGCCTGGCAGCTGAATAGACAGCGCTTCGGATTCGTAGTCCTGAGGTTCCGGGTTCGATTCCCGGTGGAGGCGAAAACAAATGCGCAGAGTTTCTTTCACCCTGATGCTCATGCTACCTAGCAGTAAATAGGTACCTGGGAGTTAGATAGCTGCCTCGGGCTGCTTCATGGGGATGTGTAACAAAAAAACAGGCCCGGTCGAGACCGGGCCGCGGGGACGCTAAGCCTCGAAATCATCTCAAGATAACTTTTCTGTTTAGGTTCTAAAGTCAATTCTTATCTATTCCAACCTTTCTTAATGCACCTGAAGATATTCTTTTGATGTAGGCTCCTGGTGACATCCGTCCAGCCTCCTATTCCCCCGTACCCAGATTCGTTAGTTTGCACTTGTTAGAGCTGAACTCTAGTAACCACTTGAGAGTTCATATATTAATTGTGTGCATGCCCTCCTATAGTTTCTTGCAGTCTTCCAACGTTATATACCCTCCTCATAATGGTTTGCATGATCAACGAACAAAGGAATCTATCCCATCAGGAAAGTCATTCACAGAGACTAGACACTGGGCAGCTCCACTGCTGACCAGTGTGGGACTCCACTGGTAACATCCTGTCACTCTGAAGTCTCTCCTCTCATTGTGACTTCGTCTTCTGTGGCAGAGGTACTTCTTTATCCACTGAAGTACCTTGAGTTACTCCCATAGTTTCTCCATTTTATGCATTAGTTTCCTGTAGGGTTCTTACTGTGTCAAAGGCTCTTTGACAACCCCCAAAACATGAAATCCGTTTACCCTTCTCAATCTTCTTTAATATTAGTCGCTCGTTCATAAAACTATCAGATTTGTGAGACAAGATTCGCCAATCACAGAACTCAAACTGGTGTTATGTCATACAGGCACTCCTCTCCAGAAATTCTACATCTCTTTATTATTGTTTTTCCCTTCGCCTTCTGTGATATGGAAGTATGGGGCACAGGTCTGGAGTTTAATGCTACCTGATTCCTCTTTTTCTATACTAGCATTATGCTGGCTGTCCTCCAACTCTCTGGCTGGCTTCCACTCCTTCTCTTAGTATCCATAGTGATATTGAATCTAGTCTCACAGACTTTGTCATTTCCTGTTATCTCAAAGCCCTCGAGTGTTACTTGACTTATTTCCAGTTTCCTTAGCTCAGGAAGTTCTCCTTGCTCCATTGTGAAGACCTCCTTGTTTACAACTGTCACTACTCACCATAATCACTCAATTTCAGTGAACAACACAACGACCAACGTTCCCAGCCACTGCCAATCCTCCCACGTCTAAACGCTGTGTGTACGACTTTGAAAGATTCTAACCACCACAGCCACCACCACCTTAACAACTTCTACCACCAATACCACACCTGCAACTATCGCCACTACATCCTCTTCCTCTAACAACAACAACAACCACTACCGTCAATAATCAACCTGCCACAATCACCTCCACGCAACAATCACTACCACCAATACCACATCTGCCCACGATACCTGTGAACACCTCAACTGCCACCCCTCAAAAAGCCAAACCTGAACCACCACCAGTGTCTAACCACCACCACCACCACCAGTGTCTAACAAGCACCTCCACACCACCACCAGTGTCTAACAAGCACCTCCACCACCACCACCAGTGTCTAACAAGCACCTCCACCACCACCACCAGTGGTCTAACAACCACCTCCATCCACCACCACCAAGTGTCTAACAAGCACCTCCACAACCACCACCAGTGTCTAACAACACCTCCTCCCCACCCCCACCGTGTCTAACAAGCACCTCCACCACCACCACCGGGTCTAAGCATGGACACTCTCACCCAGGCACACAGCACGACCTCCACCACCACCACCAGTGGACCCACACCACCACCTTCCGCAACACTTCAGAGAGAGAGAGAGGACGCTTGGCCACTATTATCAACTCAACAAGCCTCTTCATCACTATCTCATTCAGTCGAAACCGTTCCGTTCCTTATCATTACAAATTTGCATGTAAATGACTTTGTGTTTACCCACTTCATATCTCTCGACTTAATCTAAATAATAGCTTTCATTCTACCTTACTGTGAATTATCACGAAATAAATTACAGGTAGGAAACCAGCCCCTCTGTTCCTGTCAAAATATATCTCTGGTGATAGAATCTTCCTGTTTAGTGGGAGGAAAACATCAGATAATTGAAACAAAACGTTATAAGGATGTTCAGTTGGGGTATATGGCAAATGTACTAAGAAATATATATATATATATATATATATATATATTATATATAATATATATATATATAATAATTCAGTGAACAAACGAAGGTTTTAAATAACCGCTACTGATTACTTGGCAATTAATTCATAAGGTGTAATTAGCAGCAGTTTGTCTTTTTATCTTTAATAGTTGATATACGATCATTTAGGAACGTTACTAGTGTTCGTGTGGCTGGGTTCAAGAGGTACCTTAGAAGGGTGCCAAAGGTACCTTAGGAGGGTGCCAAAGGTGCTTTAGGAGGGTGCAAGAGGTACCACAGCATATGAGCAAGAATATGCTGATATTCTTAGACTGCTACTCTACTGTTTTTAGCACACTAATACCACCTGTTTTCCTGAGCTCAAATTCGATTCCTATGCAGGGGGGAGGGTTGTGCATATTTTCATATACCCACTATGTTCCAGTACTCGTCAACAGGTCTTCCTCAACAAACAAGTGAACAAATACAAATGAACAAAATCAAAACTAAAAACAAAATTCAGTACTTGTCTTCAGAGAGAACGACGGCGACCAAACAAGCCCACTGGTAAGTCCTAAGGATTTCTGACCCAATAAAAAGACGATAAACCTTAATCCATAAAATCCACAATTGAAGGAGGGGATCCTACAATGCATCACCTTTCCTGCAGCCAAGCCACAGTCAAGTAGCAGCCGATGAACCTCAAGCAGCGACTGTCAAGAGAGCAACGACACAGTCACAAATACTCCTCAATAAGGAACTACCTTTGAACTAATCACAGGAAAATAAAACCATTGCGATTTATGACTCAGAAAAATCCTGGCAGGGGCCTCCAACCCATAAAAACTTCGATATGCTACCGCAGCAACACATAGTAACAGCTGTTAACATAGCAAGAACACATTAGCAAGACACTATAGGTGACTACCACCCAACCACCACCACTGCACAATCAGCACCACTGCACAACTACCACCACTGCACAACCACCACCACTGCACACCCCCAACTGCACAACCACCACCACTGACAACCCCCACCACTGCACAACCACCACCACTGTCACAACCACCGCCACTGCACAACCCCCACCACTGCACAACCCCCATCACTGCACAACCCCATCACTGCACAACCCCCCCACTGCACAACCACCACCACTGCACAACTACACACAACTACCACACAACACCACCACCACCACACAACTACCACACAAAGCCACCCCCACACTCGACCTGTCACTGTTCACCTCGTCATTACCCGGACTGTAAAAGCCAGTGGCTTGGGGGAAGCCCATTACCATGTCACCCAACACAGCCACCGTGGTAGTTTATCGGGCCATAATTAGATGGTTGGACCCGCCCGTTAGCCACGGCAGCAGGGTGACAATATTGGATATTACTCCCTGTTCCTTCCCCCACCTCAGAGCACGCACATATACCCCCTGTTATATCAACTCTTCATACCCTCTTGAGGGATAAAATATACTCTTGGAAGCCCCCCGCTAAAAAAATAGTTTGATAGGCATTAGTGAGAGCGTTTGTCCCACTGGGATTTGGTGATTAAAAACACTTATACAAGCGAATTCAGCTATATGGATACGTTGTTCAAGTGATTATCACGACAGATTTTGGTGTGTCGCTAACTTTCATTTAGCGAAATTAGAATGTATGACAATCTTCCAGTCATAAAGGTGATGTTTTTTTTGCAATTTGCAAGAGTTTAGAGTTAGACTTTTCATTCAGTCTTCTTGTCTACTGCACATCTGATAATCACAGATTGAACAGTGTTTTGTTTACTTGTAATAAAGACTAAATAAAATAAAAATTAATATACCAACATATTTTTTGTTACAAAAAGAATAAAAGTCCGCGAAAACATCCCATAACATCACCCAGAGAGGTGATGTTATGGGTTGTTGTTATCCCATAACATCACCTTTTGATGATTTTACATCATCAAAAGCATCACAATCATCAAAACTCTCCAAGTGATCGAAGGAGGATGCACACACATGAAGGCATTCTACACCTTGCGCCATTGATTAACTCTCAAATGAACTTGGCATCGAACATTGAATTGTTTGATGGTCCCTGCAAGGTGGCAGATACCTGTCACGTTTGGCACTATCGCTCTCTTCACCTGATCCAGTACTTCCATGCCCGATAACGAATAAGGCCTATTCAAGGCCTAAGGTCGATTAAGGCCTATCCAATAAATAAGGCAATGAAGTGTGGAACCCCACGGTTATTATTGTTTAAATCTTACATGTAAGTTTATAATGTCTCGTGTTCTGTGTATCGTGAGCATGTTATTATAAATATTACACTGTTGACGAGAAGTTGTAATAAATTGGAAAGACTGAGTAATCTGACAAAAACACACACACACACACACACACACACACACACACACACACACACACACACACACACACACACACACACACACACACAACCACACACACCACAGATAATGGAACCCTTGTTCGTCAGGACCCAGACAGATACGCGCAGAAGCATATATATATATACA
>WNGS01003388.1:7892777-7903013 GCA_020271785.1 Procambarus virginalis
GTTCAAAAGACCGAGCAGCTGCAAAGTGCCTAAATGCTGCAACAACAAACACACGACATTGTTCACCTCACAGCAGTTGCAGCTCCCCATGCAGGGGATTTCCCATTAGCATATCAATATCACCAACTTGCATACACCTCACACTACAGGCTATAGGCTGCTCTAGTCTTCATAAGCTAGTTACACAGTTTAATGTATATACTAACAATGGGTTCAAGAACGGGACCACAAATGTAGCTTCAAAGTAAATAAATTTATATTTACAGTTAGCTAGTTTCTTAATTTGATTTGCTTATTGTGCGAACCTTCCCAGATCCCGAGGACGGCTGTGGGAAGATTACAATCACCCTCCATTCATTACCTACGTGAGGAAACAGGGAAGAATTGTCTAAAATTTCTACACCTAGAAATTTGAGACCATTTTCAATGGTCTGAAATTTCGTACACCATTTTCAATTATAACAATCCCAGTTTACTCATTCAGGATTGTACATACGCTTCATTTTGATCTAAGCCAAGCTTGGCCTAACTGCAAAATTTATTCACACTGCATGTGTGTCCTCCTCACTGAGAAATTCCATTCTGCAAATTCATTCTTTACTTTCAAATTCTCAAAAGTGTATTAGTTTTTTGTAATTGTCTGTGTTTGGGTTTGCCTATTCCAAATTGCGTGATATTGCGTGTATGTTTTATAGACGTGTTAGTCCCGGTGTTTTTCCTCCTGCCTGCCTTGTGTGTGTACACACCACCGTGTAAATGTGTAAATCTCATCCCGTGTGCAGAGTTTTCTGTGTTTTTTTTATTATCAATGTGTTTGGACCTCTCCCGTTTTGTCCAGGGTATTACCGTTGAGCCAATTCTGCTTGCGTTGTTCTTCATCTATTAACGCCATACTTAACTTGTTAGCATTGTACTTTTCAGTTACCGTTGTACATCATCTGCCTGCGCTTTATTTCACTTATTTGGGATGTGTTACCTGTTAACAGTCGCCATTACTTTTTTGTCTGTTTTGTGTATAATTCCTATTAGTGTTATCTGTTAACTTTAGTGTTACCTGTTAGTGTTACCTGTTAACTTTAGTGTTACCTGTTAGTGTTACCTGTTGTACTCTCTTAATTGTGCTCACCCTTGTCACTCTTTAGTGAGTTATTTGTTTAATAACCTGAGACTGAAATAAAATATTTCGACCAGACCACCACTAGAAGTGTAAGGGACGACGACGTTTCGGTCCGTCCTGTGACCATTTCGATTAGAACGCTCAATGGATCGGACTTGGAGCACCACGAAACGTCGTCGTCCCTTCACCTTTCTAGTGTGTGGTCTGGTCAACATACTTTAGCCAAGTTATTGTGACTCATCGCCTGCAAAATATTTTGTTGCCTGACGTGGCTAATTCGGGTCTTTGTACTTTATTTTGCATAAATTTCCCCCACCACACCCACACGTTTGTGTACCACCCATGTCAAATAGTCTATCTCTGAGTTTACCATGTGTATTCAACCCTGAGTATTTTGTATGTGGTGATCATGCCTACACTTATTGTTCTCTCTTCCTTTGATTCAAATTTTTCCTCGCAAATCGTATATCTTATCTCTGGGACTAGCCAGGTGGCATACCTCAGATATATATCCAGCTTCGTTTTGAGTCCGTCTGGAGACGAACTTAGTGCTGTCGCTGCATGTTGCAGAAGTGGTCTGACATGCGTGGTAAAATAATGACTTCTTTTTTCATACTGCAGATGGCAGTAATTCTGCCGGTCATCCATGGGCGAAAGACAGACATATGCATTTTAATGCTGATAAATGCAGAGCTGTAAGAATTGAATTTGATAATAAAATTGCATGATATCATCTGATCAATTTAGAAATTGACTAAATGCGAAAAACTTTTAATGTTATAATTAGTTGTGATCTTCAGAGAAGAAATTAATATATATATATAATATATATATATATTATATATATATATATATATATATAATATATATATATATAGAATACATAAAACCCTAACAGTGGGTTTGTGAACTCAAGTTGTGAACGTTAGAAGCCTCCCATTTGAGAAAATATTACAAAAGCCGTTCTTAGATATTCGTAAGACAATCTTAAAACATTCTTAAGAATGAATGTAATGTGAGTTGTGTGTTGTAAATGTGCGTGATGTATGCATACGTATACTTTCATCAGTTTGGTGGATGTGTTTTTTTCTCCTAAATACAGACCTTAAGTCTACAGTATACATTTCTCAACCGGTTTCTATATTCCAAGAATATGTACAACCAATGTCTGCTTCTTGGTAATGTATCGCCGGACAGTTTCCACCTCCTGAAGGGGGTCATTTCTGTCTGAATCCAACGTCCTTCTTTATATCGCCACAGTCTCCCCGTTCTTACGCCTTAACAAGCGTATCATTTTAAGTGGTATTGCCTGATAAGAATTTATGAACGTAAAGCACAAAACCTCTTGAGGCCCAATGTTCATTTGTGCGAGAAAATGTCAATAATGCGATGCTTTTAATTGTATTATAGAACTGGAAATTTCACGTTATGGTGGTTAAATTTTATATTTACTGTGCAGTAAGTTAGCCCCGGCCTCTTTGTAAGGCGAAACGGGGGAAGGTATCCGAGATTCCGTTCTCTTTGTAACCAAAGTGATTCGTAGGATATTCTGTAATGCCTATCGCGCCGAAATATCAGCTATGCACCCGCATCTGTAACCTTTTGTACCGTGAAATTCGACATACCTTCCGTGTCTGCACTTGTTAAGGCATCTGCGTCGCTGTATCTAATTGATTGAAATACAGTCAGCGTGCGTCCGGCTCTACCTGCACAATCGTTTGCAAACAAATGGAAAGGAAATGAAAGGCAACACAGCAGGACTGGTTATAGGCAGCGAGGGTGAGTGGAGACGAACCATCCCACCAGCTGTGAGATAGACGCTGGTTCGCTTCCCCCCTCGCCCATAAACAGCGCCAAGGCTAACAATCGACCTCGTTAATGAAGCCATATGTTCCTATAAAACTAAAATACGAAGTCATTCTACGGCCGCCCAATACTAACTGTCGGCAACTAATTATCAGCGTAGAGAATTACATCCCTTCATGACGCACGCTTTAACTAATCCCCCCCCCCTTCACCTTCCCTCCCTCTCTACGTACCTCCCCCTCTTTCACCTATTTTATCCCCACTACTAGATCTCATGTTTCTCTCCCCCCTTTATGCTTCTTCCCCCCTCTTCCTTCCTCACATCTTCCCCATTTCCACATTCTCCTTGACTTCCCTTTTTATATAAACAATTTCCCGCTTGTCTCACCTATTAACGCTTTTTAAGTCCCCCACTCAACTTTATCTCCCCTACCTCACTTTTTCCCCCTCCCTTACACCACTTTCTCTCACCTTCCTCACTATACATTCCCTATAATTTCAACATTCCCCAATCCCCCAAAGCACCTCCAACTAAATGTGTTCCCTCATTGTGGCTCCTTCTTTCGGCTCCCCTTCCCTCTCTGCTTCCCCTTCTCCCTTTACCTTTCCGTTTCCCCTCTCCACCCTTTACCTCTCTGTTTCCTCCTCTCATGCCCCTCACGTCCCCCACCATCACCGCTCCACAAGTCTACCCAGACAGTAAAATGGCACTGATGCACTATTATGACCCTCAATGGCTTTAACGTAATGAAAAGCCAATAGTTTTCTAGATATATTTGTGTACATCTGACCGCTCCATGTCACTGGCTGGTATTATCACAATATCTCTAGTTTTTAATGTTATTGGTGCCATCTGCCGTGAGAGATATATTCAATGTTTCCCACTATGGTCAATACAGGGGTGGGGGGGGTGAGGGTATGTTCTCTATGCCCTAAGAAATATATGGAGAGTATGCACTGCATTTAGTTTGAGTTCTGTTTGGAATGCCTGTAATAATATTGCCTTTAGTAGAGTGTGCTTATCACATAGTATTGTTATCTTCACCGGCTCTTCATGGTTATCTTCATGGTTATTATCATCGTGAAGGCCCGTCCTCGACCAGGCCTTCACCCCCCAGGAATTAGCCCGTAACAGCTGTCTATCTCCCAGGTATCTATTTACTGCTAGGCAACAGGGGCATCAGGTGAAAGAAACATTTTGCCCATTTGTCTCCGCCTCCACCGGGAATCGACCCGGAACCTAAGGACTACGAATCCGAAGCGCTGTCCACCCAGCTGTCAGGCGTAAGTCCAAACGGGAGATACCGGAGAGATTTAGAGAGCCAGAATACAGTCTGGTCTTTAAATTTGACAATAAAAACAAATTGGTAGTTTGCAGGCGATGAGTCACAATAACGTGGCTAAAGTATGTTTGACCAGACACACACTAGAAGGTGAAGGAACGACGACGTTTCGGTCCGTCCTGGACCATTCTCAAGTCGATGAGAATGGTCCAGGGACGGACCGAAACGACTGAGAATGGTCCAGGACGGACCGAAAACGTCGTCGTCCCTTCACCTTCTAGTGTGTGGTCTGGTCAATCAAATGGTAGTTTTGCCAAGCTAAAAGCGTTCGAACGTAAGGAATCTAACATCTCGCAGCTGTTTTTACGGAATTGTCAGCAGTGTGCAAATGACGTACATCAACTATGAGTGCAAGTTGAGCTGAGAGAGAGAACTCTATCCATAGAGGGAACATAAGTTGAGTAACGGATCGCTCGTAACAAAGAAAAAATCAGGCAGGATAGAGTCGATACAAGTTTAAACTATGCATGGAAACAAGGGGCCAAATGGCGAGTTAGCACTACCTCCTTTCATCATTGCATTCAAGTACCACCCCCGATTCAACCCCAGTCCAATTAATGTGCGTTCTAAAAGTAACTGTACCCTTTCTCTACTCTTAGCAATCTCAGCCTCACTCACCATTCAACCCCTCCAATGTTATCCATCAGATACCCAAAAATATTTCCCCTGATATCCTTATCAACTCCCTGATACTAAAGCATCCACACTATTCTTCCCATCTTTTTCAATCTCACTTCTCATCAATGCCGCTCACATCCATGTCCAATTACCAAAACCTGCCTTCCCAGAATGACGATAAGAGAGAGGTGATAGTACGACAAAGAGATACCTGAAAGTTTGGTAAATGTCTGATGATGAGTTTTAGAAAATTAATTAAAATAATGAATATAAAAGAGGATATAATCGCAGCAATGGAGACAAAACTTTCCAAAATTTAACCAAGTTGATTTTTATCCCACAAGGTACCAGATATCATGCAAATGAAAAAACTCCCTGGGGAGGAATAACAGAGCTGCTAATAAAGCTAGAAATGATGGGTACAAATGAATAACGAATACACAGAATGAATGAATACACAAGACAAATAGAAAAAGAGAGGACGAGAAATTTCCTTTCCTCTGTAATGAAAGGACGATAATTAACATTCCAGGTTTCACGGGAAACCTGTTAGGCTGACTGAGATCTTAAAAACCCCGACAGTGGGGTTTTTAAGATCTGACCTCCAAGAGGGAAGCCACAATAGCTATCTAACTCTCGAGTACACATTTACAACTGGGTAAAGCTAAACATTAGGTGAAAGGAAACATGTAGAAAAATCTCACCCGGCTCTAGAACCGAGGTAGGGTACAATTGGTTGTAATTCCGTCTGTGCTAATCCCCAAAGAGAAAAGAAACAGTTGGAAAGTGCCACAAGCTTAAGGACAAAATAATCACCAAAGGTGATCAACTACACACAAGGAAGACATCGGTGAAGGACTAAAATAAAAGAGATGGAAAATGACAAGGAAGTGTTCCACGTACTCAACCTTGAACGTTTTCAGAATTGACCCAAAATTGTTCTACTAACTACGTTCTGTTCTTCTAATAACAACAAAAACATCGATGCTGAAGCAGACATTTTAGGAAGCATTTAGAGGAATTGTATTTATATATTATTTAATTATTTATTTTATTTGTGTACAAGAAAGTACATTGGGTTTATGAGAGTAAATAACATTGATTTTTTACATAAGACAGAAGGCTCAGTATCTAAAAGCAACATTCCCCATGGAGCCTCAAGAAAATTGTAGAAGTACTCGACATACACATAGTGATGATATACACATCACTTGAAATAAATTGCAAACCCGAAAGGAATGAAAATAAGAAATAATTTTAATCTAATTTCAAGAAAACCGGCAGAAAAAAACACACCTAAACAGATGCGCATCGCGGGTCACATACACATTCCCGGTAACGTACCTGAAACGTTGATCAGGAGAAGAGGAGTGAATTCTCTAGACTATACTAGTGTATGCAAACATTGTCCTCAAGGCAACATGGCTTCACTAAAGTCAAATCATGCTCTATGTACCATCTAGCGGGAAAATATCAACAGAAGCAGCAACTACAGCAACACTAGCAACGAAAACACCACCATTACAACAGCAGCAGCACAGCAATAACAGATACAACAACCTCAATAACAACAGAAACAAAATCAACAACAGCAGCAGACACAACAATAACTGCAGTAGCAACAAAAACACCAGCAGCAACAACAATACCTTTCCAACCAAAGCAAGCACACGACAACACTCCTCCAGCAAACGCCAACGCGCCGCCTCGAAATAACCCAAACACGAATAAAAAACTCCCATTCAAACCACCACCACACCATCACCAACAGACAGGCAGACAACGCAACAGGGCCTCCGTAAACAGGCAGCAACAGGGACTCCATAAACAGGCAGCAACAGGAACTCCATAAACAGGCAACAACAGGGACTCCATAAACAGGCAACAACAGGGGCTCTTATAAACAGGAGCAAAACTTATACGACCCAAAGAGCACTAACAGCAGCCTGCTCCAAGCCACACCCAGCCAGTAAAGGGCGTCTCCACCAGTTATTTACTACTGTGTAGCCGTCGCTTTAAATCAGAGGCTGAGACTAAATTAGAGACTCTAGGAAAGAGAATTTATCGCCTGAGAGAAGTGAAGGTTTGTGAAATTATCAAGGGCTCTACTATTCTTCTGCCTTGACTGCACTTCCCTCCCACCACCCATTGCACACAGGAAACTGAAAGAAAAAGAGAGAATAAATCTGTGACAAGAGGAGGAGGAGAAGAGTGAGAGAGAATTAGTGAATCAGGGAATGAGGATAGAAGATGATTTAAGCTATGTGATGAGAGTATAGTAATGTAATGGAAAGGGAGAGAAAGAGAGAGAGAGAGAGAGAGAGAGAGAGAGAGAGAGAGAGAGAGAGAGAGAGAGAGAGAGAGAGAGAGAGAGAGAGAGAGAGAGAGAGAGACTATATGAAGACTCTGGTATACAGTTAACTCCAGCTGCTATCCTCCAGTACCAAATATGGTTGTAACTTAACATTAAATAAAATTTATACCTGATGAAAAAAATAATAATTACCTCAGTAAATCAGTTTCAAAGACCAGACTCCTAATGATCTCATGAGTCAGACTGTGTCGGCCCAAGTGAAATGCTTTAGGAAATATCGGCATTTAGAGAGATCCTGTCCTTAATGTGATTTACATGAAGTCTGAAATCTGAAATGCTTATTGTTTCTTATTGAGTTGTTCAGCAGTTACAATGCTTGCTTGTAAGCACCTCTGAGTGGACTTAGAGTTGACGATAGACCGCGGGGAGAAGCCAAAACCCTATTGCAAAGGGTTAATATTTGACAATATATATATGTTTATATATATAAATGTATATATATATTTATTTAAGTAAATATATATCCAAATTTCCATTTTTTTTTAGATATACACGAATTCTTACATTCTAGTAAAGCCACTAACACGTATTCCGTTTCGGACAGGTGCCTATTCTCAATTTCCCCCTGGCTTACGACCCACCAAATCGTTTAGCAACCAGGTACGTATTCACTGCTGGGGGAACAGAGGCGTACAGTTGAGGATTGACGCCTAGTCAATCCTCCCCAGCCAGGATACGAACCCAGGCTAAATCGCTGGCGAAGCTCGGGGCGAGTGTCTTACCACTGCTCCACAGAGACAGAAAACAGATGGGTATAACTCACACATACACATATGAGACCAGAGTATTATTCACTAAAAGCAGCAATCATATCGTGTGCTTTCGCACATCCACAACAGCCTCATTTTCCCAAGCTGTGGTTGACCCCAAAGATGCATTCAGGAATTTTACAGCCCGGTGTATCCAAAATGAAAAATTTCTTCGAATGTAAATTAACTTATATAAATATTACAATTTTATGCATTCTCGAGCCTAGGTTAGGTTCGGTTAGGCGTTTGAGTTCTACTGAGAGGTAGATTAGAGCCAAGGAAGAAAGCGAAGTGGTCTTCGCGATAAGCTGGACGGCAATCAGCTCTGAGTCATGTGTAAATTATTAACAATTCATAAGCAGGGATTTTGTCGGCTGGGTTAACAAGCATTTAAGTCTTGTTTATGAAGACGGGCTGTTACTGGACAATTGGCTCAACCTTCCAATCATATCTCGATAATTGGCTCCACGTAATAATTTGCTACATATAAACAAAGGACAAATGCTCGTTAATTTAGCTGCCAAACCCTCTGTTTATGAGTGAAAAACGTCTCACAACTGATGACGTTCGAACGTTTCTCAAACAGAGCCTCGCTGACGTCCTCTGTTCGAATAGCAACTCTGAACATTTAATCCACATTCCTCAAATACAAATAACAGACTCTAAACACCTACGAAATATTAATCTATATCTGATACAATATCGATTTTGAACGCACTTTATGCTGACGTTGATGAAAACGTCGTCTGGGTGATGATGAGTATGATGATGCTGTCTGTGGGTGTGGTACTCACCGGGAAAGGGTCGGATGAGTCAATGGAAGAGTAAGCAGTTGGTTTCCCCTTCCGCAGACGTGGTTTCCCCTTCCACAGACGTGGTTGTTCATTTACAAGAGTATGTATGTATGTATGTATGTATGTATGTATGTAGTATGTATGTATGTATGTATGTATGTATGTATGTATGTATGTATGTATGTATGTATGTATGTATGTATGTATGTATGTATGTATGTATGTTTAGTACGAAAAACAGCATTTCCAATGCCTGTCGAGCGAAAAACAATCAACACAAACAAAGCTAAACAGCACGAAGAAAATACTATCTTCAAGAAAGAGGTCAGACTGGAGAGGGGGAAGGATCAGTAAGAGGGATACAGGAAGAATCTGGAGGCGAATGAAGGAGAAGACACAAAGCGAGAGTAAAGAAAGAGTGCACGTGAGAGGCTGGACAAAACAGCCGTGTCTTGCCAGAGAGCGCGGCTTGGCAGATCACTTTCCAGGATTCGACGTTGATCTGTTCTCGTGTCGGCTTATACACTGCTGGCCGTCACCCATACCCACCTGGGCACTAGACTCTCTCTCTCTCTTCTCTTCCTCTTCCTCTCTCCCCTCTCTCTTCTCTACTCTCTCTCTCTCCTCCTCAGTCTCACTTTCTCTCTCCTCTCCCTCTCTTCTCTCCCTCTTCCTCACTCCTTCCAATGCCATCAGCATCTCGATTCCAGCACATAAAAAACTAAATACTTGTTGCCATGAAAAGTAGTCAACCTGCCTGCTTTTTCGCCAGATGTATTATAATGGTTGGCGTGAGTATGGTATCATTATGATGGTCCAGACTGTGTATTTGTCAGTCTATCGCAAGTGTCAACTAGTCGTTACATGTGGTGTCATGTGTTTCCATTGGTATCCAATGATAGGTGAGATTATTATTTGATATATAATTGGCTACACTATTTTTCTCGGGTTTTCATTTTTTTCGATTATTATTACAAAGATTTTTTTTTTCGAGGGTGGAGGCCAGACACTTGGCACTCCATCCAATTTTCATAATAATTTTTCCTGAGGATGAAGCCTGTGACATGAGCAGGTCGTAGTTGGTATCATTTAAATGAATACCACTTAGCAGGGTGCTAAAAGAGCCCCCACTGGCTATTCTTGCAATAGAATATTATCATTCTATTTTAAAGCTTTTTTATCAAAAATTGTAAAAAAACAAACAAAAAATATTTAAACAAACACAGTTATGATATTTACCCATTAACAGCTTGAATGAAATTTAATAATGTGAAAAATTTTCTCCTATGGAGGAGAGAGAGAGAGAGAGAGAGAGAGAGAGAGAGGAGAGAGAGAGGAGAGAGAGTAGAGAAGAGATGAGAGAGAGAGAGAGAGAGAGAGAGAGAGAGGGAAAGAGTGACAACAGGTAAGCCTAGGAAGCAAGTATTAATGAAGC
>WNGS01003388.1:7918178-7933672 GCA_020271785.1 Procambarus virginalis
AATGAGTATTTGTTTGTATTTCATTTACCTTTCCTTCTGCTCTCACCAGCATGTCCAAACAGTCCCAAACCTCACAACCCATACTAACTAGCACAACAGACGCACCCAAATGTTTTTGTTTTTTATATCCATTCAATAGATCCTATTTCTTATAGAGGGGGCTCCATTGGCCATTTTTCCTCCTATTATGACAAAGGCTTTTGTTTCTGGGACAAACTCCAGAGATATATTCCTTTTAACCTAGCTTCTTAGACAGGACGGTTACAATTCCCCCATCGCATGGCAAACAATCCTGGTTTCTAAGACGCCACCGTTATTAGTTCCCCTTTAAACTGCCAATTAAACGTTGTTTCTTGAACAGGTCACATGAATAATTTGTCCTTATCCCCTGGCAAAGGATCTTGGTTGGTTGGACAGTTTCCGCCATTGTTACTTATATATTTCTTATCAAACTTTCCCTGTATCTTGGACAGGCCCAGAGGTAAATATTTCCTTATCAACTAGAATAGGTATTCAGGTTTCTTGGAGATGTTCCAAGGTTATTAATTCCATGTGAACTGGGCAATAATTCTGCATTTGTAAAAGGACTCTGCAACAGTAACAAAGTGTCCATCGCCAAATCCTAGCCAGTTCACTGAAGTCTGGATGAGATAGAGGACATGCTAGCAAACCTCTAGAAGGTCCAGACACAAGAGGAAGGATCCTTCTTACTTAGCCATGGCCCAAGAAATTTTTTTCTGGCATGGATGATCTGCTTCACTGTCTCTAGGATTTCATTACAAATAAATATGTATCAATATGTGTTTCCCCCTTCGGATATCATGAGAAGAATACATTAAATCTTACTAAGTGGATAGTAACGAGTAAAAAAACAATAACAAAAATAGCTGTATACCTAGCTTATGCTGTATCCCAGATTAGCCTATGCTGTATCCCAAGATTAGCCTATGCTGTATCCCAAGCTTATCCTGTGTCTCAAGCTTTATGCTGTACCCTAGCTAATGCTGTATCCCAAGCATATGCTGGTCACAAACTTCACACTGTCAGTCGTTTCATCGCAGTGTATAATGATGCTGTAGTTACCGGCTGAGTATGCTTGTTACGTCAGCCCAACTATCGTAAAGTCACTGTCAGACCTAAGTTTAAGCATGATAATTGCATTACATATAATACCAGTTTATTTAGAAGAAACATTTATCTGTGACTTAAAAACTAATTTCAGTTGTCTAATTCAGATTCAGAAAGAATGTTGGTAGAAACTGATACCAATTAATACAAGAGTGCCTGAACTAAACTGTGCACTTCTAGAAAATAATCTGAAATATATTTTGTATTTAAGGTTAAACCATCTCCTGTATATCGTCGTCGTCTTACTGTCACTGGGATACTAAGTTAGGTGACAGGTCAAGATGGGGAGAGAGACACGGAATAGAAGGGATGGGTGATGGGGGGGACGTGAATGGGTGATGGAGTGAATGGGGTGATAGGGGTGAATAGGGGTAAGACGAATAGAAATAAGTCAGGTGGCATAGGCGAGGTGTAACATAGGGAGAAAGAGTCAAGATCGGCGGGGAGCATCAACCCGTCCTTGTAATAGAACGTCGCATATTGGCGTATACTCTAAGTTCAAAAATCGTCGTATTAGAAAATGGTGGCGGCTACCGAAATTGACATACTGTCCCCTTTTCTGTTTTGGTAGGTTAGGACAAGTGCACTTTAGTACCACAGTTTACTGACGTTGGGAAACATTTAGGGGGCACAGAAAAAAGAGTCTGTGGTAGATTCTGCGTACAGGCATATATGCCTGTCGCTCTGACAAGCAGAGCGACAGCAAAAGGCAGACAATATATCATTAAACAAGCATAGAAGCATTCTAAAACAGCTACCGCTTAAAAAAAAAAAACACCGAACCTGCATCGTCGACTATAACTATTAAACTTTTTTCATAAATGTCCCGGTATGTCCACAACGATCACTGTAATGTGTCATCAGAACATTAAACCTCTGGCACTCACCAGCATGCAATCACCCGGCTCCTGTAATCTCCTCCCCTCTGGAAGGCTGTCATCACTGTTTTTGCTCACAACGTTGACATTACCAACTGACTTAGAAGACGGCCTCAAGCGCCTTGTGTAATGGCTCAGCTGTGTTCCTGGGCTTCGTACGATGATTGGCTCTTTCTTGTGAATGGTTGCGTATATTTCATACGTTGCATATATGCCTGTACGCAGAATCAACCACAGTAGGAGTGGTGGTGGTTGAAGCTCAAGGAGTCAAATTGACTGTCAGTAGCATGAGTTAATGTCCAGTCTGAGAATGGTTAGGTAGGCACGACAGGTCGTCCTCGCCACACCTGCCTGCCGGGTTCGTAAGTGGGCGACAGCTTTGAGCGACAGCTTGCATGCTAGGTATGGTAGTGTGTGGGCTGCCTACGACAGCCTGGAGGCCAGATAGGTTAGTGTGCAGGCGTCGTACAACATCCTGGAGGCCAGATAGGTTAGTGTGCGGGCGTCGTAGAACATCCTGGAGGCCAGATAGGTTAGTGTGCAGGCGTCGTAGAACATCCTGGAGGCCAGATAGGTTAGTGTGCGGGCGTCGTACAAGAACCTGGAGGCCAGATAGGTTAGTGTGCAGGCGTCGTAGAACATCCTGGAGGCCAGATAGGTTAGTGTGCGGGCGTCGTACGACAGCTGGCAGCATACCTGATGAGGACCCTGTGCCACCACCACTCCTCTAACTCGTAACTCACACAAATGTTCCGGACACGGCCCAGCGCACCTGCACATTACCTTCTGGCCTGACTACCTGCTACCCGCTAATTAGAGACGCAGGTACACTCGGGGTGGTTACCGTTAAAAGAAAGAACTAGGGGTAAGCGATGGCTGGCGGTGGTTCGTCAGACGCAATAATACAACTGCTCTGCTCAAGCAGACAGCTAGAAAACCATCCGGCGAACCTATAGAACCATAGAAACATAGAAGAACCATAGAACCATAGAACCATAGAACCATAGAAGAACCATAGAAGAACCATAGAACCATAGAAGAACCATAGAAGAACCATAGAAGAACCATAGAACCATAGAAGAACCATAGAACCATAGAAGAACCATAGAACCATAGAACCATAGAACCATAGAAGAACCATAGAAGAACCATAGAAGAACCATAGAAGAACCATAGAACCATAGAAGAACCATAGAAGAACCATAGAAGAACCATAGAACCATAGAAGAACCATAGAAGAACCATAGAAGAACCATAGAACCATAGAAGAACCATAGAACCATCCTTTTCTATAATGCAAATAATTTTGAAATGGCTTTCGCTAGACCTGAGCTGCTGTAGAGAAGCGCATTTTACAGTACAATCCTTTGATCGGTCTTTCTGTAAAGAGGAAGAAAGATGGAACCTGAGATTCAAAAACATTGATCAAGAGTTTTGATTTATTCCTTTTGAGTCCGAGAAAGGTCAGTGCATCATTTTTTTTTTTAGGCTTTTGATTCCGTTTGAACATTATCTTTAGTGTTTTAGCGGCTGTAAGCCACTTGTGGGATGGCTTGTTCACTGGTTGCTGTGGGAGGGCTTGTTCACTGGTTGCTGTGGGAGGGTTTGTTCACTAGTTGCTGTGGGAGGGCTTGTTCACTAGTTGCTGTGGGAGGGGATCTTGCGCACGGGTTGCCGTGGGAGGAGGCTTATTCACAGGAGAATGTTGGAAGGCCCTATAAGCAACGGAGACTGCGAAAAGAACGAGGCGTCAGCACGAATGATTAATCTTCCCGAAGTCGTAACTCTCAAGATGAACATACACGAACTGGTGACATAGATGTCGATATTTGTAACTCATAATCTTGACTCATCTGAGTCAAGATTGAGCTTTAGATATACGCTCTTGTTGCATGATCCAGCTGTTCACCCACTCCTCTACTCATCCGTCTCCCTCACCCTCCACCCTCGGTGACTTCATCAACGGGGAACGGTGTGGAAATGAACAGTATCAATGAAGCATAACAAAGCTGTTTGACCCTCCTGTTGGCCCCATCAACGGGTTACGGTGGAATAGCTGTGGACAACAGGCAGTGTAACGAGACAAAATGCAGATAAATGAACCTCATTAAGTAAAGCACTGTCTTATTATCAAAGGCAGTGTATTATCAAAGGCAGTGCAATACAACTTAATTCAGTAGAGTAATACAATGCAAAACAACCTAATACAATGTAAAATATATAATTCAATAAATAATATGTTAATACAATACAACATAATGCAGCATAGTTTCTGGGCAGTAGAGTATAATTGAATACAATGCAGTATAGACAGTATCGTATAACACAAAACCGTAGGAATTATACTATTTAATATAACAGAATACAGTGCAGAATAGAAATATAACGCTGTATAAGTGAATGCAATACGAAATAACAAAATACAGTATAGCTCAGCACAATACATCTAAGTTCAATAAAAAATACACAATAATATAATATATTACAAAATAATACAATACAGATACAGTATAGGGCAGTACAGAGGAACAAAATACAATGCCATTTAACATAACATTATACAGAATAACATAATAAAATACAATATAACATTGTACAATATATTGAACCATAATACAATACAGAATAGCATAATACAATACAATACAACAAGAGAATGCATTACAGGAGCGCATGAAAGTTATTAGTGCGCATGGATTTTACTCAATCTCTGCATCTTAAAGCATATATACATTTCTTCAAGTTAAAAGTAAATATATATGTAAATAATAAAAATGGAGTCTAAATCATAATTACCCCCTTACACCTTCCGTCTCGTTATCTTGGCAACGAGAAAGCAACAAAACTCTTATTTGTTGACACGTTTGATGTCATGACTCCATTGCGACGATGACGTCACAGGAATAATGATGATGTCACCGGTGATGTCACACTTTTCCGGCATTTCAGGTCTCCCAGGTTCGTATCTGTCATCAATGACGTCACTTGAATAATGATGTCATGCTTCTTGCGCTCGGGGTCGCTATTCTTCATTCTTCCTTTCGGGAAGATCTTGCAAAATTTATACCTAAGTGAAATTACGTCGTAAATCACCTTTATCGCTAGAATTTGCAGCATTCTATTGTTCGTTAAGGTATGCAGAGATCACGACGACAGACAAGTGGAAAAGTTTATATATGATATCTTGATGCTTTCCGTCGAATATTCTTCGTTTTCTACTGTAGAAAGGGTGATTAATATATATATATATATATATATATATATATATATTATATATATATATATATATATATATATATATATATATATATATATATATATATATATATATATATTATAGATATATTGCACCAGAGGTGGTACCCCCCTGTGTATATATATATATATNCCCCTCACTCCGAGCCTAACTATCCTCCCTCGCCCCTACCTCCGAGCCTAACTGTATCCCTCACCCGTTCCCAAAAATCAAACAATCCCCCCACCCCACTCCTAACCCTTTCCCATAATCTACCTATCCCCGTTCTCCATAACCTAACTCCCCCCTCCTCCATATCTTAACTCTCCCCCCCCAACCTAACCTAACTCTCCCCTCCCCCATAACCTAACTCTCCCCTCCCCCATAACCTAACTCTCCCCTCCCCCATAACCTAACTACCCCCTCCCCACATACCTAACTCCACCTCCCTCAAAGTTCCAGCATGGCCACGTCCGGACATAACTCAGAATAAGCGGCAAAGTTCGGAGTTAAGGGAGAGTGTAATGGTCAGTCGTACAAAAGATGGAGAGGTTGGCAAACTTGGCACCAGCCTTGCCATGCTGCCATGCTGCCATGATGCTATAGTGTGGCAGCCTTGCCAAGCTGCCATGCTCCATAATGCTGTAGTGTGCCACCCTCGCTATTAGTTATAATGTGCCACACACTTGCGACATACCCAAATGTGCCTCACTTTGCTGTGTCTCACTATGCCCCATGAGCGCCAGACCAGGTACGTACTCTAATCGCTTACCTGTTTGTCGTGAATCAGATTGTACCATTCTACTATGTACCGTGATAATATGCTACACTTTCTTTGCCTCTTATTGCTTCACGCACGTCTTGTACCATAACCATCAACCCAGTCTGGATGTTAGAGCGATGGTCGTGCTTCTTGCAGGGTCGGGGTTCGATACCCGATGGTCCACGTCGTTCTTCACTCTGTCCCCGTATCTTAGCTCCTGGTCCTTGTATGGCAGTTCCTTGTTATATCCCACGTCGTTGTCCTTATATCTCAGCAACTTGTTCACCCATGCCAGCTGAGTGGACAGCGCTTCGGATTCGTTGTCCTCAGGTTCAGGGTTCGATCCCCGGTGGAGACGGAGACAAATGGGCAAAAAGTTTCTTTCACCCTGATACCCCCTGTTACGCAGCAGTAAATAGGTACCTGGGAGTTAAACAGCTGCAACGGCTGCTTCCTGGTCGAGGATCGGGCCGCGGGGACGCTAAGCCCCGAAATCAACTCAAGATAACCTCAAGATATTTCAGTTTTTTCCCTATAACCCAGCTTCTCATCCATATATCCCAGCTCGTTGTCCTCATTAGATAATCTTCCAAAAACTCTGAAAATGAAGAATTGACGAGTTTCAAATGCTTTCCAAACACAATGGAATCATAGTGGCTTTCCACTTTCTCTTTGTAATGACTTAACCTTGTACCATATTGTACCATGCTTACAATACGCAATATCAGGAGAAATTGATTCATGAAAATGTTTTGCTCTGTCTTCCACTCGCCTCGAGTGATGGTGCAAGCTAGGCACTTGCAGGATCAATAAATAAAAATAAAAATACTTCAAATTAACGAGCGTTAGTATAGTTTATGCAAAAACAAGAACAGTATTGTTTATTAAATGTCTACAAATCTTTTGGATCAAAAAGTCTAAACGAATATGAAAAATAGAAGTAATAATAATAATAATAATAATAATAATAATAATAATAATAATAATAATAATAATAATTATCATTATTATTATTATATCATTATTATTATTAAAAGCCATACTGCCAGCCCATGTCCTTATATTGTCTGCAATGCAATGTCAATTAGAGAGATAGCGATAGAGACAATAACAGTTATCTACATTGAGGAGAGAAGTTCCCACACTACAGTTTAAACAAGACCATTGCCTATAGAACAAGAAACCTTTCATTTGAATATACAATCAAATCTATATTGTACAATTCATTGCTATGTGTGTTTACATCCTAAATAAACAACGACATTCAATGGGTATAAATAAATATATTCACTGTAACAACAGCAAAGCACCTGCCTGTAATCCACTGTCTTATAGTACTATAAATGTCTATATATCAATTGTGTATATAGATCTATTCAAGCTTCTTGTCCGTGTCAAACTCGACATACGGTAAGATTCACGCATCTTCGTAATCGACGATCAATGATTCTTCATATACATCACTACTTGACAGGAGAACAATTTTCGTATCACATAAATCAAAACAGCTCTTGTGTGTTTGAAAGGAGAGGTTGCCCAAGCTGAGCTGACTACAATGGAGAGTATGACGCCCTGTGTTCATTGATGTTTATATGTTCTTTGGGTATACATTGAATGATGTATTGGATGGTCTCTGATACTCTCTCGCTGCGGGTCTTAACGCTTAAGAGAAGACAAGATGGTGAGAGAGAGAGAGAGAGAGAGAAAGATAGATAGATAGATAGATAGATAGATAGAGAGAGAGAGAGAGAGAGAGAGAGAGAGAGAGAGAGAGAGAGAGAGAGAGAGAGAGAGAGAGAGAGAGAGAGAATAGGAGGGGATTGAGAACAGAGGTGGAGACAGGGTAAATTGATAAAATTATCAAATGAAAACTGTAGTTTTCATTTGATAACGTATTTATGACCAACCACTCGGTCTTGATTCTAATCATTCAACCGTCAACATATACGTATCTATGCTAGGAAAATATTCCGTTGATGGGTGGTTTTGACTTCTCGGGAGGGGATAATTATAACAGACACATTCTTTTCGTTTACCTATTCTATTTGAATAACTTATAATAGGTCATCGGTTTTTGCGTGTTGTTGCTGCCCAGAGACCCCCAATACGTGGGGGGCCTCGCGGCTGAATGGACAGCACTTTGGGGTCATAGTCCTAAAGGGGCCCGGGTTCGATCCCCGGCAGAGGCAGAAACAAAATGAACAGAACTTCTTTCTCCCTGATGCTCCTATTCACTTAGCAGTAAATAGGTACCTGAGAGTTAGACAGCTGCCACAGGCTGCTTCCTGAGGATACGTGTGTGTGTAAGAGAAATATATGTAGTAAATATAATAGAGGAAAAATAAAATTGTCAGAAAGGCGGGGTCCAAGAGCTCGATTCTGCAGATACAAATAATAAATACACACACATACATGCAGGGAAACCAAAAGACCGTTTTCTTAATTGATCAGTCCAGCAAGCAGGAGGCCTGGTCGATGACCGGGCCGCGGGGACGCTAAGCCCCGGAAGCACCTCAAGGTAACCTCAAGGTATCCTTTCGCCATCAAAACTTCCATTGTTGAAGCACCCTTACGCTCCTCTCCCTCTCCTCCCAACTTAGAAATAAAATTACGAAATCACGATTTACACAAACCATATAATGAAGTTTTTAATCCAATCTCCTATAAAAACCCAGACTGCTGAAAGCCTTCCTTGCCCCCCCCCCCTGCTCGGTAAATCCCATCCCGCTGTGCTCTGTGGCAGGTCAGAGATTGGCTCGGTAGTGGGCTAGCCAACTATCCTCCACTCTTCTGTTGGAGAATCGTTTTAATATAGAAATGTAAACACCGTAGGAGGCTGGTGCTGTTGTTGGGTTGAATTCAGTCCTCGGGCGTTCTGTCCCGCCAAAGGAAGACTTTAATCTGGGTGGTCTTGTCATTCTGAAGGATGACCAAGTGAACTGGAGAACAGAAAACTGCTTCTTCACATTACCCTGTGAACTGGAAATCTGAGAACAGCTTCTTGTTAACAGCTGGTGTTGTTGTTGGTTTAGATTCAGCTACTTGGAACCAAAAGTTGCAAGTAGCACGGGCTATGGTGAGCCCGTAGTGAGCTTAACTGGCACAGGAGATGGGTACGTTAACACGTGATCCCACAGAATGCTTGTGCGATCTCCTTTTTGAAGATGCTGTTCTCGTGATGGTAGTTTATGAATGAAGGCCTCAAGCCAGAACTACTTGGGAAATAGAACGAAAAAGCGATTCTGATTACATTTCAATGTATCAGCCTGCACAGGGAGGATCCAAATACCATGCACATGTTCAGAGTTTAAAATTTTTTAGGGATCTCAGAGAACTCTTACTCTGAAGACTATACCCATTCCTGGAAATCAAGACCATAGAAAAATTCAGAATCTCAGGACAAACTTCTTATCACAAAAATCCTTGATTTTGATACCCACCTTCTTTAGTTAATATTCCCAAAATATGCACCAGCATTACGTTAACATAACTGCATGATCTAACATTCCGAAGAAATGGCCGATCGTCTCTTTTGAAACATATTCCTTTTGGTAAATTACTTGATATAAATAACTAGCCTTCATTGTTATTTTTCGTGTATATAAACGTATAATCACATACTTATCAAGTTTAAGAAAAAAACTGTGACGTATTTGAGTCCTTATCGAAACATGTCATCTAGTGATACTTGCCAAACCCAATAAGAGGTTTGTAAAATTGTTTTTAGAGAGTAAATTTCTCAACTTTGTTTCTTCCCAAATAAGGATGAACATATGAAAAATAGAGAAGAATAATGCAAGAGTCATTTAACTTTCCTCTTATGCTTTTTTCTCATTTCATCACAGAAGTATATATATATTTATATATATATATATATATATATATATATATATATATATATATATATATATATATATATATATATATATATATATATATTAGTATATTTTGGTAGCAGTCTTTCATATAGACATATATTATTAAATATGACCGAAAAAGTGAGATTAATAATTCTAACACGAATTTTCTCGATTTTCCTTATGTTTCTTTTTACTGGTGAATAATTCACCAGTAAAAAGAAACATAAGGAAAATCGAGAAAATTCGTGTTAGAATTATTAATCTCACTTTTTCGGTCATATTTAATAATATATATATATATATATATATATATATATATATATATATATATATATATATATATATATATATATATATATATATATATATATATATATATGTAAAATAATAAAATACGCAAAATACTAATGTCTGCAAGAGATATACACTTATCATTCTGATGGAGAGAGAGTAAATACGAAATAAATTTAACAAATAGATTTATACATTCAGAATTATTACCTTCGTGACATAAGTGTGTTTACTCACAGAACGAAGGCAGTAAATTGCTTTTTTTGTATTCAAAATTTGCTGTAATCACCACACATAAAAAATATTTATTGATGTATTGTGCTCAGCCATTATAATATAATGTTATAAATAATAGGAACATTTATTATATATTTTTTCAGATTTATTCGTTTATCGTCATGATTTGACATTATTTATTTTCCGTGTCATTTTCTGGCGATGACATTACATTGAAAATACAAGTTAACAGAAGCGTTTCTAAGAGATTGTTCATTTGGTGCTAATTGCTTACTAAATTCTTAACGCAAATTCAGTATCAATTATGTATGTTGGCATTCACACTGTAACTGGAAGTCCTTGGCTTCTACCCCACGAGAGTCTGAAACGTGGAGACTGACAGCTGAGGGGACAGCGCTTCAGATTCCTGAGATTCCGGGTTCGATCCCCAGTGGAGGCAAAAACAAATGGGAAGAGTTGTGTGTGTGAAATGGGCAGAGTTTCTTTCACTCTGATTCCCCTGTTACCTAGCAGTAAATAGGTACCTGGGAGTTAGACAGCTGCTACGGGCTACTTCCTAGGGATGTGTAACAAAAAGGAGGCCTGGTCGAGAACCGGGCCGCGAGGACGCTAAGTCCCCAAATCATGTCAAGATAACCTCAAGATAACGATACACCTGTCCATTTGACGAAAAAAAATCCCCACCGGCCAAATTATGGTGTGGTATAGATCATTGCGGCTCGCGAAATAGATGAGATGTTTTCACCCAGTAATGTCTAGCTCACAGATGACTCCAGCCTCCAGGGGCATGACGGCTGAGTGGACAGCGCTCGGTATTCGTAGTCCTAAGCCTCACTCCAGTACCCTTTGGCTCATATATGCTTGCGCCTTCATCCTGTACCTAATATGATCGTTTCCTAATACCATAAAAGGTATCTGCAAATAAAATAATTCTTAGCTTGTAGAATTGATGCAGGATCTTTTGCCCTAAATGCTGTAAAACTCTTCATGCTGATAAAATAAACAAAACAATGGAATACATTGGATAGACAAAAAACAGAAGACCTACTGGCCCATCATTAGGTTATCTGGAAGGAGATTTACTCCAGCTGGATAGAGGAAAGGCGGATAATACTGCCAAAGTTTCAATCTCTATTCTTTCTGTATTACACTGTCGGCTGGAAATTGAACTGTAGTAACGCCATTCAGTGCTGAAATATGGACCAGAAACTTGACAGGAATAGGATGACAAATTAACCTGATCTATTACTACTGCCACTACTACTACTACTACTACTTCTACTATTATTGCTACCACTGCTGCTACTGCTGCTGCTACTACCAGCAGACAGACTACATACAAAGCCTCTACAGCAACTGTAAATATTTCAACCCTACAATAAAATATTACTCTGAACGACAACTTTTACAACATCTGTCTGCCAATTTCTTGAAAAGCCTCATAAAATTTCCACCAACGATATCACTGGGCACCTTGACGACTCCCTAGACAAAACAAAAAAAAACCAGTTCTCCAACATCCACATTCCGTCTACATCCTTCAGGAAAGACACCCCCAACATTAAAAAAAAAAAAGTTTCCTGTGTTTACAGACTTCTTTCAGCCTGTTAGAGGGTTAGAATTTATTCCTGCTGTTATTTATATTGCCTTAGAGAAATCTTATATAGATCTATTAGTCTTTCTTCATCACTTGAATCATTACTAAGTTTAGCGAACAGTTTAATACAACGACTTCGCTCTTTCGATAATTTAAGCAGGTTTACGAATACAATTAAATTATGAGTTAGTATCGACAGCTATTTTATCTAAACCAGTCTACGTACTTGAGATTGTGTTGAGCTGGAGACGTCCATGGTGAAGGAGGGAGGTGAGAACAATGGACGTAAGGACATGAGAGGTGAGGGAGGTAGAGAGATGAGAAATGAGGGAGGCAGAGAGCTGAGGGTAAGGGAGGTAGGGAGAGTATGTTGAGGGAGAGTGGTTAGTGGAAGTAGCCAGGGAAGAGTGGGAATAATGGTCATTAGGGTCATCCATTAGACCAAGTGTGGCCAATCATCCGTACCAGGGGTCATCCATTAGACCAAGTGTGGCCAATCATCCGTACCAGGGGTCATCCACTAGACCCAGTGCAAGCTGCCGACCGTACAAGGGTCACCCGCCGGACCAGGGGTGGGCTGTTGGCTATAATTGTATAAACATGAAGATCTATTATAAATTCAGCTGCGTAATGCGGAGGCTGGTTATAATGGGCTACCTGTCGGCAAGACATATACATTTTATTCCTTGAATTTGATTACCGTCAGAACCTCCATTTATATTCTCCAGGGCCTGCGACCCGTGATAATGAGGTGTCGGCCGCCCTCGCCACCTCACAAATTTATTATGATCATTATACCTGTAAGTGGACGACCAGGTACAATGCGCAGGAAGGTCATTATACAGCGGGTTCTTCGTGTTGATGCTCAGACCCGCAGCCATCAAAGAGAAGAAAGGAAGTGCTTAGAGAACTAAGAGATACAGGAGAAAGCAAAGGGATGGGAGCGTGGGTTGGGTTTAGGCGCTAAGGGGACTGTGTTACTGGCTTGTGGGATGGGTGGAAGGGAGAGAGGGAGGGAGGGAGGGGGAGAGGGATGAAGAAATACGACAGGCCGGGGATTATTTTTATCGCGACGTGGGAGTTGGGGTAATGGCACACAGGAGGCAGGACTCAAGGCTTTACAACAGCGAACAAATTGCTTCATAACAGTCTTCTCGCTGCCAGAGGGGGAGGAGGAGGAGGAGGAGGAGGACAAGAGTCCAAGATGGCTCTTAGGAGAGCGCGGGCCTCGTAAACATTGAGAATGGACCGACCAGCTCTCAACATGAACTCAGCAACGTCTCGTGCGGGATGATCAAGCTACCAAGCTACTCCTGTCTTAGAGGGGAATCTTATAATGGGCGTATTGCCACCTTCAACACCCTCCCCACAATAACCTTCTTAAAAGATACAGACCAGAAGAAAACACTGACTCACCAGCTAGCATGAACACTGACTCACCATCTAGCATGAACACTGACTCACCATCTAGCATGAACACTGACTCACCAGCCAGAATGAAGATTGACTTACCAGCCAGCATGAACACAGACTCACCAGTTAGCAGTCACCAGCTTCCACACGAAACAAAAATAATCGGCGCTGTGAAGTTCGGAAATTGAACGTTTGCGTTGGACACAAGAACAAAGTAAACATTGACAACAACATAATCTTCAGGACACTGTCTCTCGCCATTATTCAACCACTATGGCAAAATCACAGAAGCATTTGAAGGTAAACAAAATGCAGATGTTGTATGCATGGATTTTGCAAAAGCATTTGATAAATGTGACCGTGAAGTGATAGTTCTTAAAATAATATAACAGGAATAACAGGAAAAGTGGGGCGACGCATATAAAATGTCCTGTCAAACAGCATGTAAAGACTAACAATCAGTCAAACAAAATCAAGGCTAAACGCGGTGAAAAACACAGCTCCCGCAGGTGTTCCTCAGGGCACAGTCATTGTACTACTGTTTTTTTTCATTCATATGTCAAAAAATAGATCAAATTACAAGTCAAAGCTTCTTGCCATCCTTTGCAGACGCTACAGAAATCTGCATGAAAATTATTTCTGAAGAATACATTAAAAAACTACAAGTAGATATTAATAAAGTCTTTAACTGGGTATAATAAAAACAAGATGTTTAACCATGATAAAATTAAGAACTTAAACGAAATACAGGGTACAAAAGACAATTCGATCTTCTAATAGAAAGAAACTACTTGTAAAGAATCCGAGAACAACGATGTCAGACGACCTAACGTTAATTAATCATAACAAGCGAATATAGCATTAACCAGGAAAATGATAAATGAATTATGAGAACTTTCAAATAAAGGGCTTCCAACACAATGCTCCTGCTATTCAAAACTCTTGTGCTGTCCAGTCTTGAATACTGATCAGTACTCAATACCCCCTTGCAAAGCAGGTGATATTTATGAAATAGAGGGAATCTAGAAAGCATATATATACAACACGAATTGACACGATAGAACAACTAAACTATTGGGACCATCTGAAAGCTCTCAAAATGTTCTCTCTAGAAATGAGACAATAGAGGTTTCACATAATATATACATGGAAGATACGGGTCCAAATTTACGCAGTAAAATAACAACATACAGGAGCGAAGGACATGGTAGGAAATGCAGAACAGACCCAGTAAAGAGTAAAGGTGCCATAAGCACAATCAGAGAACTCTGTATAAACATCAAAGGTCCAACTCAATATCCTCCCAGAAAACATAAACAATGTTGCCATTACAAAACAATACGTGTTCAAGAGAAAATTGTGTACTGCAACAATTTTTTTCTATCACAGACTTGGCCACACATTTACAATGCTAACTAACATAAATACATTTTCCCGAAGTGTCAGACCAACTGGGTTCCAGTGGATATGTAGGCCTGCGGGCTGCTCTAAGCAACAGACTGTTGAACTAAGTTATCAAGAGTCTAGCCTTGCCCCCGGCCGGGCATAGGGAAGAAGAAATAAATTCCAAGACCCGACTGCAGAAATACTTCCCGTATATACCACATCTTAATCCTCTTCGCCTGACGTACAATCGCAAGAAATTTCACCATGCCTAAACCACCTAAGAGGCCTCACTCACATGACAGGCCTTCCTCACACGCCATGCGACCTCTCACATGACAGGCCTTCCTCACACGCCATGCGTCCCCCTCACATGACAGGCCTTCCTCACACGCCATGCGACCCTCACATGGGAGGTCTCTCTCACAAACGCCCACCCACCAATGAGTCCTCCTTCACGTCAGTCCGCCATGACAGTCACGTCCTTCTATATCAGGAGTAACACGACTCCCCGCAGCTCCAGGAAGAACCAGATGATTAGCAGGACTTTGCGGAGGGTCTCCCCATCAATACTTCCAATAAACACGTTCAGTTTGTGCACTCTGATGCTTCATTATTGGCGCAAACAGTAAAGAATCATCTCTCTCTCTCTCTCTCTCTCTCTCTCCGAGAGAGAGAGAGAGAGGAGAGAGAGAGAGAGAGAGAGAGA
>WNGS01003388.1:7987963-8015503 GCA_020271785.1 Procambarus virginalis
AGAGAGAGAGAGAGAGAGAGAGAGTAGGAGAGAGAGAGAGAGAGAGAGAGAGAGAGAGAGAGAGAGAGAGAGAGAGAGAGAGAGAGAGAGAGAGAGAGAGAGAGAAGGGTGGAGGGAAGATTGAGGGGGAGAGAGGGCGGGGCAAGATATATGGGGAAGGGGAAGTTGGGTGATGTATGGGGAAGGGGCAATGGAGAAAAGGGGTGTTGTTGGAATAGTAGGGATGGAAGGGTATTGGGGGAGGGGGTGTGAGGACGGGTATGGAGGGCATGAGGTGGGAGGGGTGAAATGGGATGGGAGGATTGTCTTTAAAAAGAAGTCTTTCAGGGGGGAGGGTGTAGGGAGGGGTGGTGAGGGAGGGAGAGAGAGGGGGGTATTGTAGCATTTTTTTGTAGCATCTGGTTGTAAATTCTGTTGAAGGGGGGAAGGGGGGGGGGAAGTGTGGAGAGCAGGTATGGTAGCGTGCCTGGGTTTGCAGCCCGGGGGCGATGGGGCATGTCAGCGACTTGGCACTGTTTGTTTGTGCCACACACACACACACCCACACACACACACACACACACACACACACACACCACACACACACACACACACCACACACACACAACACACACACCGCCCTCGCCAACGCATCCACCTGCTTCATAACGCTGAGCCTCTCCTTCCCTGCTGTCAATCCGGCCACCTGTCCACCGCTCCTCCGCGCCTGTCACTCCCTGTCATTCGCTGCGCCATCGCTGTCATTCTCTGTCAGGACGTCAGACCTGCTGCCTCCCGTAAGCACCATCATATACGTTTCCGGCTGCCTGAACGGCATCCGGAAGTTGTCCTTATTCAATTCCTGGTGACATGAATTAATTCCTTTAGACACTTCAGTTATCGTTTGTAATATTTTTCATTAGTTGAAAAATATTAGTTTGCAATTATAGTGTATCAGGCAACATTACTCATCCTGTGAGTGAACGTAACGCCATAGAGACAGGATTGGGCACTTTTGCTCATCCAGTGAGTGAATGTAACTCCATAGGATCAGGATTAGGCAACGTTGCTCATCCTGTGAGGGGAACATACCGCCATAGTGACAGGATTGGCAGGGGATCACTCGCTAATTTTTGCACAAGTTTTGTCTGCCATGTTTTCCACCATTCTTCACCCTTTACACATGCTTACTCACAACTTTCCACTATTTCTGCTCGTCACTAATCTACGCCTCAATTACAACAATTCTCCCTGTGCCCAATTGTCTCATTCTACAACGATATTTTTCGACACTTTTCCTACTGGTATATATATATGTATATATTATTTTCAGTTCTTTTTCTTCAGTCTTTTACATTTAAGTACGCGTCCACACCATTACAAACTCATAAACATCTTTTTTGTGTTTAGTTTCTTCAGAGTCAGGGTTGTTCTTCTTGACACTACCCCCTCTCAAACCATCTGTTCTTAAGCTCAACACTGTTCACGAAATCCCTGTTACTCACATGTTATTGGCACAGTGGTCTGTAAGGCTCTGTACGTGATGCCAAAACCCTGGCTCGAGGGTGTTATATTCCCTCAGAGATGCCATCAGGTATTTTAAACTTTCCATGAGACAAGCTTTTAGTGTACAATATTGTATTTGTGTGTGTGTGTGTGTGTGTGTGTGTGTGTGTGTGTGTGTGTGTGTGTGTGTGTGTGTGTGTGTGTGTGTGTGTGTGTGTGTGTGCTCACCTAGTTGTGCTAGCTAGGGTTGAGCTTCGGCTGTTTGGTCCCGCCTCTCATCCGTCAATCAACAGGAATACGGCTTTATCATATCTACTAGTGTTCTCACCTAGTTGTGTTTGCGGGAGTTGAGTTCTGGCTCTTTGGTCCCGAAGTGTGGTCCACGCACCACATGCACAAGTGGGTTTGGTTCCACACACACACATAACGCGTGTGTGTGTTGTGCTGAAATGTGTATAAAAATTATAAGTTCTGGCGTGTATTCATACTAATTTTTTGTTTGGGATTGAGCTCCAATCTATAACTAATATTCCTTCGCGATGAAGTGTATGCAAAAGTGGCCAGGACCTGCTGTGTCGTGAGGCTCTCTCCTGGACCCTCTGGGTTACTTAACACACAAGCAAACAAAAGTCAAGGCTTCCTAAGCAACGCTCCCACACCTGGGTAACACAGTGAAGCCGTCAAAACACGCAGAAACAACAATGAAAGCGTACTTGCATACCTTTCAGCAAGATGGGAGCGTCTTGATGTAATGAATTTGCTTACTCTCTTGTGCCAAATGAAATGCCCAACCACTTGGGCTGGACGGTAGAGCAACGGTCTCGCTCCATGCAGGTCGGCGTTCAATCCCCGACCGTCCAAGTGGTTGTGCACCAATCCTTCCCACCGTCCTATCCCAAATCCAAATCCTGATCTCTTTCCTAGTGCTATATAGTCGTAATGGCTTGGCGCTTTCCCCCTGATAATTTCCTTCCTTCTTGTGCCAAATGGTCAGTTGTAGTGGACTCTCTTACAGGAGCTTTGTTTCTTACTCGTATCTGGAGTAGTCCCTTGAACAGTTTGAAGGGACAGCTCTTTGGAGCAGCAATAGACTGAGGAATATGTTATGTTCGGATGTACGCCAACCACACTCTTCAAAATGACACCTTACTGCTAATTACAATTCGCACCTCCATGCGAAATGGATTATCCAATTCACACATACGTATGAAACATTAATGGCGAGGCCAAGTCTTGCAGAGTTTACACTCACTCCTTTCCCTTTGGATGCAATATTCTAGTTTTTTCTAAGGTTTTGGTATTATCAGAACGATACCCCATCATCCACCGCTTTCGGTGGACTCTGTCTCTATATAAACTGCTAAATACCTCGTAAAGGAAGGTGGAGAGGACATGAAAGAAATAGTAGAAATTGGAAGACTGAGTCCAAAATTTACTCCGAAATGACTAATAGATAAGCACGTACACATAAGCACTCACACAAGTACACAACAAAGAAATGACTCAACCAAAGAGAAATATTCCAAAGTGAACCAATGTCTCACCTTTAATAACATCACCCAAGTATTCGGTCAATTATCCGGAATAAGTAAAACAGAGAAAAGATTAATCGGATACTTTACTCTGGCCAAATGTCAGTGGATATTTTTTGAGAGGTCGACAATTTTAAGTTCCGACTGAGAGAGGAGAGCCCAGCTGCCATATTATTGACGCTATGATGACTTAGGAGATAGAGGCTGCGGATGAGGGGATTTGGTGAAGGCTGGGTTGGGAAAGAGATGGAAATAGGGAGCGGTGAAAGGAATAAAGCGAGTGAAAAAGAAACTGTAGAGGGTGAAGAAGTACCTGAAAGTTGCGACTGGTTCATGGTGACTGGGAAAAGACGGAACGGTAAGGAAAAGAAGTGAGAAAGAGACGAGAAGTGATTTAAACTGTAAATGAAGTGTGATCGTCATAATGAAGGTGGTCGAACTGTATACAAAACGAAAGGAATTCTTGTTTCCTGTCGTTTACGGAATAGAACCTCTAGGAAGAACTGAAAGTTGACGACGATCTCATAGACCCTTTCTAGGGTGGGTTTAGATGGTCGTAGTACCCAAACAATAATTTGAATCGCCAGGGCATAGTGAAGGACATTGGTATGCAACCAGACTAGTTCCAGAACTGAGAGGTATGAGTTATTAGGAAAAGCTACGGGAGCTAAATCTCACCTCTCTGGAAAACAACAGAAGAGTATGGGAAGACATGATAACCACCTACAAAATTCTCAGAGGAATTGACAGGATGAACAAAGACAAACTATTTAGCACGGGTGGAACACGAACAAGGGGACACAGGTGGAAACTGAGTAGACAAATGAGCCACAGAAACATTATATATATTTGTTTCAGTATCATGATAGTTAACAAATCGAATGCATTAAGCAGTGATGGGCAGCAATCACCTCACGCCGTACTCCGTGCTGTCTACGATTAAAGTTAGCAATTAACCAAACATTGCTAGGTGAATTGCAGGGTGTGGTGAATCAACACCTATAAAAGGATATATTTATGCATGTAAGTTTTTCCCAGTTACAGCCCCGCTCCTGTGCTAGGTAAGTCCACTACGGGCTCACCATAGCCCGTGCTACTTGGAACTTTTTGTTCCCAATAGCTGAATCTTAAACAATAACAACAACATGTAAGTTTAGTACATATGTGTTTTAGTGTACAGAATGTATTCCTGAGGGTGTCACATTGCAAACGAAACGTCGAACAATAAAATGATAGGATTAAGTGATCTGGTGTTTCTTCGCCCTTTAGATAGTAGAAGATATTCACGTAGAATGGAAAATATACATTAGAAAATTAACAATGCTCAAGACGTTATTTACAATGCTGTTGTGTTATTAACACGTGAATAGGTATAGATAATAATATAATATAGTTCTGCGCACAAACGTGATATGACGGTCACCATGTAATTCAGAGGGAAAAATATATAGAGAGAAGCTTGGCCAATATCTTGACAAAAGTTTTCCTGTCCTCTCATTTGTTCCAGTCATAAACTTTATTTCTCCTCTCCCAGCTGGGTTTCAATTTTATTTCTTACTTCCGTCTTCTCTCGCCACTTTTCTTAACTATACATTGTTATATTTGATATGTTGATCAGACCACACGCTAGAAGGTGAAGGGACGACAACGTTTCGGTCCGTCGACTTGAGAATGGTCCAGGACGGACCGAAACGTCGTCGTCCCTTCACCATCTAGTGTGTGGTCTGGTCAACATACTTCAGCCACGTTATTGTGACTCATCGCCTGTATATTTATATATTATAACTTTGCGTTTATGAATGCCTGATCGAAGTCTTACTGACTCTTCGACTCTTATCTGCTTACTCCTGCATTTTTTCATTCCCTGATTCTCCCTCTATCAATATTCATACCACACGCCCTTCCGGTCTTTCCCACAAACGCTCAATCCCCGCAGCCACTAGCGGAGCCTACGTCGCAGGTGTTCCCCGCTACGTGCCTGGCGTCCCATGGTAATTACACAGGGACTTTGTAAACAAGAGTGTGTCCCGGCCTACCAACTTGGCTCCACGCGTCCGATTCCCTGAGAGCGGCTACATATGTCATTTCTATAGTTTGTTCTTTTCTGTTTTGTTGGCTCATTCTTCCCCTTCTCATTCATCCCTTCTTTGCATATCTGCTTGATGTAACTCTTCTCTCCCCTCAATTTATCCATTATTAGCTCAATTGCCGTTTTCACTAATTTGCATTTTTTTCGGTATAAAAAGTCGTAATTTAAAACGTCAAATATGTGCAATGAGCCAGAATTCCGCTCAAAAATAACACTCAACAGTCATATTTCCGATAGGAATCGTATTTTGTAAAATGCAGGGGGATTTGGGCAAAATCTGACCAATCGTGTTTTCACTAATTTGCATATTTTCGGAATAAAATATTCAAATTAGTGAAAACCTACTTCAAGACCCCGAACCAATGCAGAGACAAAATCCAATGACCATGCCTTAGAAACACAAGCAGCCACAAGTATATAAGCTGCTTATGTTGACGTATGTAAAATCCTATCAATATAATACCCATTACATTGTATTACAGTACCTATAATACTGTAATACTTATGTTGATGTATGTAATACTCTGCCATTCATCCACTTGTTTCGTCCACTTGTTCTGTACCACCTCTCACAAAGAGAATATAAGCCTGTGCAAAAGCATGGAAAACAGCACGGGAGACATCTCCTTGTCCACGAAGCTAACCATAGCCCGTGCTTCTTGCCCAGCTCCTGTGCCAGGTAAGTTACGGGCTCACCGTAGCCCGTGCTACTTGCAACTTGTTCCGAGTACCTGAATCTATAACAACAACAACAACAGCATGGTAAATTTACGGCTACAAGGACATTTCGTTCTGAGTAGCTAAATCTAAATCAACAACAGCAAGATTTTCACTAATCTAGCAATTGAGTCTTAGAGAATGCAAAGAGTGACCTTGCGAAATACATCTCTAGGCGTCAGACCAAAAATAAAAGCGTGAAAATAAACTTTGGAGAGTTAATTTTTCAACTTCCCTCGACAGTGAAGGAAAAAAACATAATATTGAAAATATTCGTGTTAGATTCATTAACGTTAGACTTTCGGTCATCTTCAACACGGTCGCCTATAGTAATGGAACATGACCCTCCAGAGCAAGAAAGACGCGTTGAAACGCCGAAGTCGCTGCCAGAGGCAATAATCGGGACGCGTGGATCACGTCAGGTGTGGTACAGGTGAGAGACAAGCGACCATTGGCCGCGTCCGGACTGACAGCTGAATTCTGACAACGCCGCTCGTTGTCAGGTTTCAGATTTATAAAATGGTTCAATGGTTCCATGGTAATGGTTCAATGGTTCCATGGTAATGGTTCAATGGAAAAATGGTTCCAACGACAACCATTTATAAAATGGTTCTCGTTGGAACCATTTTATATGGAAAATGCGGAGTTCGAATATTATAAGCCTACAGTTTAGACCTATTGTCTTATGTATGACCCTCTGTCCTGCGTGACAGTGACTACCAGCATTATCCTCATTTTAATACGACTTAATCGAAATCTTCAGATTTTGATTAAGTCGAAGAAATCTTCAAATTGTAATTAATTTTGTCAATAAAGATGTTAATAATAATAATCTGTTTTTTTATCCTGATGAATAGATGGTGTTTATATACTCACAGTTCTGATGTCATCAGTTGGATAAATATGTATATTTAAATTTCCTAATTCTTGCTTTATCGATTCAGCATGATAGTTGCTTGATTATAAAAAAACACAACAATTTCAAATGATATCCATGCATGCATACACGAATGCATTTAAAGTTCGGACAATTTAAATTACCATGAATAACGTATTGTGCTATTATGATTTATTTTTGACTTTTAACATTATTAATCATGGCTCGAAAATGCCCTCCAAATACTATTGAAAGCAAGTAGCACATTGGTCATACCCTCTGCCTTAGTGTCTATCGTAATATGGGGATTCCATACTTTATTCAATACTATTGTGCGAAATTAGTTAAAACACACAAAGAGAACGGCAAATGTTAACATCACCCCTGTACAGAAGCATAAATAGCTGTCTTAAACGCCAAGTAAAATGGAGAGAGGCGTTCCAAGCAAAGACGAGAGAAAGTAAAGGTGAAGGAGAACGAGGGTCAGTGGAGATGGTAAATCCCAGAGGGCGACACCCACCTGACTCTGGGGTAGCAGCTGAGAGAGAGAGAGAGAGAGACTGTCAGAGACAGAGAAAGACAGAGAGTGATTATGATTACTTAAATAAAATATGATTCAAAGAAATAAATGTCTCTAGCGACAAGCTTCAGATGAGCTGAGGGAGGTTATCTTGAGGTTATCTTGAGATGATTTCGGGGCTTTTTAGTGTCCCCGCGGCCCGGTCCTCGACCAGGCCTCCACCCCCAGGAAGCAGCCCGTGACAGCTGACTAACACCCAGGTACCTATTTTACTGCTAGGTAACAGGGGCATAGGGTGAAAGAAACTCTGCCCAATGTTTCTCGCCGGCACCTGGGATCGAACCCAGGACCACAGGATCACAAATCCAGCGTGCTGTCCGCTCGGCCGACCGGCTCCTATAACATAACAGCTCTTGCTTGCACTTTCGCTAGGTACTTCAATTGACAGCCCGAATGAACCATAGTCTTAGTAAAAAAAGTAAAAGAGACACTCGAGCCAGACAGGTGACCCCTGCCAAGCGTTATCCTTAACCTAAGAGACAGAGGACGGAGAGGAACCGCGGAAGAAGTGAAAGTGGAAAAGGAGACAGAGACGAGAGGAACGGGAGGCAGGTAGAAATGGCAATCTTGTGTTGAAATGACTAAAGGAAATAAAATACAAGTGAGATTAGAGTAAGTAACAAGAGAGATGGAGATGAAGACAGAGGCGTTAAAGATAAGAGAGATGAAAGGAAGGGAAGAGAGTAGAAAAGCCAAGATAAGAGTTATATATATAGATGATGGAGATGGAGTTTGGTAAGCTAGGTGAGAGAGAGAGAGAGAGAGAGAGAGAGAGAGAGAGAGAGAGAGAGAGAGAGAGGGAGAGAGAGAGAGAGAGAGAGAGATAGATAGAGAGAGAGGTAGTGGGGTTGTGTGAGTGTGGAAGAAGGGCACTAAAGGTTTGAGTATATACTACAATGGAACGAAAGATCATCAGTGTCAGAATCTTTCATTAAAAAGCATGCTGTGAATAAATAATGAGCAGTTTGAGGTAAATTTTACATCTTGAGACAAGAAAATATAGCAAATATTACATCAATAATGGCTAATAGGATATGTGCCCCATTACACACCAACACAACACATTCTTAATAAGACCTATTATACCAGATTGCCAATTTGATGGTCCTAGGTATATTAACGTACTTTAACCGCCTAAGATATTTAAAGAAATCTAGGTGAATGGGGAATACAATTTCCATTTACTGTTTTAAATGTAGATATGACAGAACGCAATATGTTCTGGAACTTATACATCAGTCGATTAAGGGTTCAGAGGCCGGATCCCAGAGCTGTAACTCATCCTGCATAAGCCCAACTATACGAGTGCATACATAGTAACATCAGTGGTAAATGCAAAAGTTGATTAGAGTCTGAGCATTCAACAATGTAAGAAAGGAAGCCTTCAGAGTACTATTAAAATAACGTGTAAAAACCCTAACCTATTCACATACTGTTTCTAATTATCTGGAAAGACTGGGAACTGGAACTCACAGCCCTCAAGAAGAGATATTATAGGGAGAAACAGGATGAGGAAAGCTGGGATTCTGACGAGAATAATTAAGATGAATAATGAGACCTTGCTTAGAAGGAGTAATAGATCTGGACTATTCTCAAGTCACAATCGACTTGAGAATGGTCCAGGACGGACCGAAACGTCGTCGTCTCTTCATTTTCTAGTGTGTGATTTAGTCAACACATATCACCCACGTTATTGTGACTCCTCGTCTGCAGTAATAGATCAAGCAGCCGCGGGTTGAAGGTAGGATGCGCAAGTGAGTCACGTGAATGGGAGAGAGACCGTCTTCATTTCATAAGAAATGAACAAGGAAAATGGATTGGGAGAGTATTTGTATTAATGTGAGAGAAATTATATACCGGATGTTAGTGAGAGACATTATGTAACCTATGTAACCTAAGAGGGTAATATTCAGGGAAAGAGTGAGGGAAATGTCACCAGAAGGGAGAACAGAGAGATTCAAAGTTACGATAGGAAGAGGTGTGAAATACTTTAAATGGCCGCAATGAATTAGACAGACAATTTCTTGCACCTTAATATAAGAAAGTATAATGAGTACACACAACTCCAAATTTAACATTAGAGTCACCCCATTAGCAGAATTGTGCCATAAGCGTTTACCAAAGTGGCCAACAACCAGATGAAGTCTTCAAAAATAATGACAAACGAAGATTCAGAAGACTGAATGCAACCTTTGTAAGACCTAAGAATGAAGTATTCCAGAGATATGCTACAAGCCTCGTTCCTTGGATGAGGTGACTGAGCTATTAGAGAAGATTGAGGAAGCTAGACCTCACCACAATGAAGGAAAGTAGACATAAGGGAGACATGATAACGACATGCATGATTCTAAAAGGAGTTGATCAAATAGACCAAGAAGCAGTGTGCATAACAAGAGCCAACGAAACGTTGTAACATAACTGAATACTGAGGAAACAAGTGAGTCATAAAGATATCACAATGAACCTATTTATTTTATGAATCGAAAAAAAATATTATGAATGCAATAAACAATTATTGGTCCAAACAGACGAGGCTTAAGAGCTGGCACTCGACCCTGGAGGCAAATTTAGACCAGTCCATTTAGGTGTTTAGAAAAACAAGCATATGCCAAACAAACACTTTCAAACAAACGCCTGAAAAGTGTAAACAGGACCAAGCAGGCCAGCCGTCGTCAGGCGGGGTCCCGTTTCTGTCCCGGAGAGCTGACGAAACCTGACACTAAGTTGACACTCCTGTCTGACACCTCACGCCCACGCCCACACCCAGCACCACGCCTACGCCCACACGCAATCCCACGCCCAAACCAGCACCCACACCCAGTTCATCATTAACATTCACAGCACTATCTAAGTGAAGATATCCTTCCTTTGTGTATACGACTCTGAGTCCATGTTACACCCACGCCCACCATCAGTGTCCTCGACGCACGCCCACGCCCACCATCAGTGTTCTCGACACACGCCCACGCCTACACCAAGGACCATAATCTTACCAATACACACACACCAATCCTCAACCGCGACAACACTTACACTCCACACACACACATGCACACACACTGGGCGGTGGTGAAGCATGCCACTATACACACACACACACTGGACGGTGGTGAAGCATGCCACTATGCACACACTGGGCGGTGGTGAAGCATGCCACTATACACACACACACACTGGGCGGTGGTGAAGCATGCCACTATACACACACACACTGGGTGGTAGTGAAGCATGCCACTATACACGCACACACTGGGCGGTAGTGAAGCATGCCACTATACACACACACTGGGCGGTAGTGAAGCATGCCACTATACACACACACACTGGGCGGTAGTGAAGCATGCCACTATACACACACACTGGGCGGTAGTGAAGCATGCCACTATACACACACACACTGGGCGGTAGTGAAGCATGCCACTATACACACACACACACTGGGTGGTAGTGAAGCATGCCACTACACACACACACTGGGTGGTAGTGAAGCATGCCACTATACACACACACTGGGTGGTAGTGAAGCATGCCACTCTACACACACACACTGGGCGGTAGTGAAGCATGCCACTACACACACACTGGGTGGTAGTGAAGCATGCCACTATACACACACACTGGGTGGTAGTGAAGCATGCCACTATACACACACACTGGGTGGTAGTGAAGCATGCCACTACACACACACACTGGGTGGTAGTGAAGCATGCCACTACACACACACTGGGTGGTAGTGAAGCATGCCACTCTACACACACACACTGGGTGGTAGTGAAGCATGCCACTACACACACACTGGGTGGTAGTGAAGCATGCCACTACACACACACTGGGTGGTAGTGAAGCATGCCACTATACACACACACACTGGGGGTAGTGAAGCATGCCACTATACACACACACTGGGCGGTAGTGAAGCATGCCACTATACACACACACTGGGTGGTAGTGAAGCATGCCACTATATACACACACACTGGGTGGTAGTGAAGCATGCCACTATACACACACACACTGGGCGGTAGTGAAGCATGCCACTATACACACACACACTGGGTGGTAGTGAAGCATGCCACTACACACACACACACTGGGTGGTAGTGAAGCATGCCACTAACACACACACACACGGCGGTAGTGAAGCATGCCACTCTAAAATCAAATAAAATCTCGTAGTTACTCTGAGAGAACATATGTATACTCACCTATTTGTGCCTGCAGGCTCGAGCATTTAGCTCTTGAACCTCGCCTTTCTAACCACCGGTTGTTTAAAGCAATGACTCTTGTCCTATTTCCCTATCATATCTACTTTAAGATGAACAGAGTTTGTTTCCTCAATTTGCCTCTTTTTGTTCATTTTATTTTCCCACTATTACGGAAAATTAAAACTTTTTAAATTAATATCTTTATGACTAATCAGAGTTTGAAGTTTCCACAATAGAATAGAATACCTTGTTTTATTGGTACTATATGTGAACATTTCATCTATTTCTATACAGAAAATAAGATTTTTCGCTTATTTTTCTAATTTCAAGGAAGTATTTGTGCTGGAATGAAGAGCTAAGATTACCGGCATTCAAGTTCTGGGGGGATAACCGGTGCTTGTTACCTTAAGTCCATCTTGCCTAGTTAGATCAATTACCCAGCTTGCCAACGTTCCTTTATGTTGACATGAGAGGCCACGGTGGCGACGAGCACCAGTGTTGTCACAGACGTCCGCGGGTGCGCTACACCTCTTCCTCGACCTTACAGATGTGGCTAATTTTCATATTGGGAAAGTGTACAAGGTTGTTTTAAAAGGGAATATTACTTCTTGCTGTTGTGTCGTTTATGTTTGCCGAAATTCGTGACGAACTATGTTTAGGGAGCCTATTGGGATGTGTTTAATTCAACAAGTAGTTCACCATTCAACGTCTGTTGGTACCGTCTCGAGGTACCAACAGACGGTATACCCTAGGTATACCGTGTGGAATACGTAAGTATCGTGCATTGGTTTGGGGTTAATTATGATTGTATTGTAGTTCACTTTTAGCGGCCAATCTTCGCCAGATTGTAAATTAATATTCTTTAACAGCATATTTATTAATAATCTAAAGTATATAAAAGATTTCTAACTACATCCTCCTGGAAGGCAGCCTTTCAAATCCTACTGGTATACAGTTAAAGTACAGTAGATATGTACTGGTACATATATTATGTATTATTCTGGTACATCTAAAATATGTACGGTAGTATATATTTTATATAACGATTTTATGTATTTACTTGTCTTAAGGCAGATCTCGTCTTGACATCGTTAAACCTTTCCTTATGTTTACTGTATACCGTAAAATCGTAAGGTTCACAACCTAACGGTACCTACTTAAGATGTTACTAATAAATTTTTATTTTATTGCAGGCAAAATAGTTGAGGTGAGAACCCGAGTAACACGTACACTACTAGAGCAGGTATTTTTCTTGAGGCGTTAACCGAAGCTTTTGTGTTGAAGTGGTAACGGTAATCAATGGTTCCATTCTCACGGTTCGTCTCTTGTTATGAATATTCTACGTCTTCCTAAAAGGTACTGTAATACTTCGCCCCTTTTTAGTACTCCCCTCCCCGTCTATTTTTGGTACTCTCATTTATGCTTGCCGAGGTTTAACTTAAGTTTTTTGGTTCTGCATCTTTACCGGCAATCATCTGGTGTTCTGAGCCTATTGGACTCTTAGCAACATTTGAAGCTGTATATGAACACTGCTTCAATCACATCACTGCCTAATACATTCTATCTAACTACTGACACTGAAATTTTTTAATATCTGTGGCTAATTTGGGCACTGTTAGAACTTGCATTACATTTTTAAGGGTTACCCTGGGTGTTAAACATTGTCTTCCCTATCAATTCCTGAGTTATCTTGTGCTTGACTAGGTAAGAAATGTGTGTGCGCACGTACTTTTTAACTATCATGTTAATGTTTATCTTGAAACGAGAGTAACTTAGTGAGGAAAGTCAACGGAAAGCAAGTTGAAGGTTAAACTAATCATATTTTATCGCCTCCCACAGGACGAATTCCTAAGATGACGAGAACTGGATTTATCGGAACCTGTTGAAGATGAAACACCTTAAATGCTCAAGAGACTTTCTAGGCTCATCACCATTATAAGACTTCATTCTCAAACTCTGAGCTTACTTGACTATATTCTCATCATCGCTGCTTGTACTTGGCTTCGCCACGTAAGCAGATTAGTTTAATATCTCCTGTAACCTTCGGACTCTGGCCACCAGCTCCAGGTATACCTCCTTCACTGCATAACTTTCTTCACTTAATATATTATAAATATTAATATAATATAAAACTTCATTTTATTGATGTTCGCTGCAGGAATTTGTGAACTTAGTGTTCACTTTGTGTGCATTAGACATTCCTGCAGCGTATATCACATTCTTTTAAGACCTAATGACTTCCTCAGACGAAGCAAAATTGTGATTTTTGTAAATAAAGATGCTTAATACTTGTTATTTTTACTACTGCCCTTTCTCCTTAAATGAATAAAGTTTCTGCGTCACTCAAGAAATCGTGAGGCCGAAAGTGAAAAACAGTCTTTGGTATTCCTATTTTTATATTGTCTGAGAAATGTATTTAATATTGCTTGATGGGTTTTCCGTGGGTGATTAATAAGTGATGAGTTTAATACAATCAGTTGGAATACAAACTGAGAAATATTAATATTAACAAATATAAACCAAATGAGTAATACTGGCAGGACTTTACAAAATATGCCTGACAAAAATAAATTTGACTTTTTTTTTTTTTTTAGACTAATATGAAAGTATAATGACTTAAGATTCTCAGGAAGCATAAACTGGATACAGTGAAGACATTTACATTTCAATTTCTTACATTTATAACTCAGTAATGACAAGTAATATTGCAATACCTTTCATACACTCAAGGATTAAGGGAACCCAGACGTCAGTTTGACGTGGAATTAATTCCTTAACTGAGGTTGTATTGACGTAGATACGAAAGTCGAATGAACGTTGGTTAACGTCGAAATGACTAATTTACGTATTTGAAAATAAAACGGCTTTTATATTTAATCTAAGGGAACGACGTCGCATTAACGTCTATTCGACGTCGCACTAATGTCGAATTGACGTTGAATAATATATTTGTTATGGATTAATTTTTAATCTATGAAAACTACGTTGAATTGACGTAGATTTGACGTCGCACTAGCGTTGATTCGACGTCTCATTACCATAGATTCTACGTCGCTTTAACGTCGAATAAAAAACTTAATTTGGACTTTGATTTTTTTATTTCCACGGATTCGACGTTGTGTTGACGTAGATTCGACGTCGCATTAACGTAGATTCGACGTCGCATTAACGTCTATTCGACGTCGTATTAACGTCACATTAACGTCGAATTGACGTTGAATATTATTTATTTTGTTATGGGCTAATTTTTTTATCTATGGAAACGACGTTGTATTGACGTAGATTTGACGTCGCATTAACGTCGATTAGACGTAACATTAACGTCTATTCGGCGTCACATTAACGTCGAATAATACATTTAATTTGATTATGGGCTAATTATTTTTATCTATGGAAACGTTGTATTGACGGCGATTCGACGTCGCATTAACGTCGATTAGACGACGCATTGACGTCGCTTTAACGTCGAAATAACGTGGAATTTACGTTGAATAAAAGATTTAATTTGGTTCAATTCTTTTATTAAATAGACATTGACTGCTCGCGATGGATCTTTGAATCGCCACCGATTCAGCGTTACATTCACGCCGATTAGACGTAGAATAAAGGTCAATTCAATATTAGTGCTCGTTCTATTTTGAATCGCCCTGGCCTTAAGGTGGATCCGTCGTTTTGACGTCAATTCGAAGTAGCATTGACGGCGATTCATTGTCGAACTGTCATCAGAATTATATTGAATAAACGTATATTGAATGCTGGCGTCGGTTCAGTTTTGAATTGCCATAGATTCGAAGTTGCGTTAACGTCGGTTATACGTCAAATTTGTTAATTCTTTCCTCGTAACTTGCTTGTTAGCGGGAAGGAATGAAACAAACACCTGTGTTTTTTCTAATTTTATTAATAATAAAAGGTATATATATAGGGGCCGGGTACCTAACTTGTGTGTCGAACAGAGGATCATGCTGATCTGATCTATGGGTCCTCAGCCTCCTCTGACGAGCGTACAATGATTGGCTTGTTCTGAAGAATTCCAAGTCGACACAAGTAGACATACCTATGTACCCAACATGCTATCATCGGCGTCCTCGACGATCTGCTAGATGAACTTGTGTGTGTGCACCTGACATTAATCTACCGTGGTCTTAAACATGCTTCGGAATGGCCCAACACCATCTCTATCATGCATGAGTTTATAGTATAATGGAACAAATATCCTGGATCTAAATTATCCATGGAGCATTATGGATAACCAGCTAAACATTTGCTCGTACTTGAGGCAGGAGGTACATCTGCCGGTACCAGCAGGGTGGTCGTAGAGGCAGTGGACCAGACGTTGTGCGCAGGAACCGTGTAGCTCAGCAACAATAATAATCTGTAAAGCAGATGATAAATGATAGACTCTTACATAGACAAGATATAGTACATAGTGTAAGTGACATTCTGCTAAGATATGGAGTGAGAGACGTGGCAGGAACACGTAGACTTAAAACAGTGAATGTGAAATAGTTGGCAAGGACTGTAACTATCAATTAAGGTTAACTTTGTAGGTAATTTACCTCTTCCTGGCAAGGGAAAGTTAAATTTATCTATTCAAACTTTTGAGTAATGAACAAATATGAAATCCACCAGGAAAGGAATTTGAACAGTTTTAATTTTACCTGAAGGTGCTACCGATATGATGCAGAACTTTTAATAAAACGGTTTAGCTCATATTAGCTGTGTTGCGGCCTCACTTGGCCACAGTGTATCAACACTACCTCGAAACTCGAGCAACACACTGGCTGGCTTCCTCTAGAGGGTTCACCTCTAATAAGCCTTAAGTTAAGAGGACAGACGGACGCTATTCCATCTATTAACACAACTAGACCAACCTGTGGGATACGTCGTTCCAATCACCTCGCTGGATACCGCAGATAATTAACCGTCTCCAATGACCAGGCGCAACTGGTTCCGAACGAAACAAATCTTCCGTTCAAGACCGCTCTTGCTGGTAACTCCTGGTGGATTGACTGTTGTCGTCCAGGGTACCCCAACATCACCTTTGAGGAAAAAAAATAGTATAGTAAGAAGGAAACTGTACAGGTGTCAATAAGATTCCACCAGTGAACAGAAAATGGGGTCAGGTGCAGTCAACAGATGGCGTTAACATCATCCCCTGATGGAAACTTTTTCAAGGCAAACTATCTAGTTAAATATTAACTAAAATTAGCGAAAAGCAGTGGAGGTTAGTAGGTATATGTACTAATACTTATTCTATAATTATTTGATCGCTACACTTACACCTGTACGTTAAAACCTATTCATGATAAACAAATCCGCATGATAATCCCCGTGACGAGGATTCGAACCTGCGTCCAGTAAGTTCAGTAGAACTTCGGTTTCAACTCTTTTTACCATGTCGTAGGTCAGTCGATTAAGGCAGTCTGGGATGCTCCCGGACGCAAGTTCGAAGCCTCGTCACGGGTCTTGTGGATTTGTTCATTTGATGCATCACCTATTCATGAAAGTTCATATAGTTCTTCTGGAATGTAGTCATCCTCCGCTATATACTGACAGTCAGGGAGGGGGTGCTGGTAGAACCACCCGTCCTCGCAAATTCGTATAGTCAATATTGACTTATTAAATACGTGCATAGGTGACATACTAAACATAAAAGATACCCTTAAAAAGCTTCATAGAAAACACCGACCTTACCTAACCTTGTTAGTATGTTAAGATTAGCATCTTATAGCTTCGCAATTACAATTGTTACTTAACCTATTATAGGTATAGGTTAAGTAATATTTGTAATTACGAAGCAATAAGATGCTTATCTTAACTACTAACAAGGTTAGGTAAGGTCGGTGTTTTCTATGAAGATTTTTAAGGGTATCTATTATGTTTAGTATATCACCTATGCACGTATTTAATAGTCAATATTGACTATACGANCCTCCAGATCCATCATATCTCAGGCATATCCATCTTCTAAAATCTGTATTAATACGCAAAACCTTGCTGTATTATTCCATATGTAAAAGTCTTCTCAAAGTACTCATTATAGGGTTAAAGGTACAGCATTCTGGCTATTGTGAATTTGTTAAGTCAATACGATTTTAATGTGAGAATCGTTCCAGTATTCTCTTTTCCACTGCCTATTAAATCTATATTAATTTCCCAGTGCTGGCCAGCCTTTGGAAGCATGTAAACAATAGAAGGTTTTGAAAAATCAACATGCTTTGATATCCAGAGGAATATAATCTTAGCTGGTAAATGGTAAAACATCATTCCAGTTATTATTGAATATTTTGTTTTGGGTACTAGTAGACACGTCAAATAAGTCATTATAGCCCTCGGTGAGTCGCACTTTATAAATTCCATTGTCTTTATCTTTTACAATTCAGTGGCAAGGTGCATACCTATAATTCAAGTTGTTTCGTATCACCCGAGTCATTACCACGCTTCATTGTTGCATGAGAGAGAGAGACAAGATTGTTTGAAAATATTACATCCTGGTAGGCGACGGGCTTGCAACATGCTGGAAACCTTCTGGGTAGACGCTGACCTGTGTTGTCCTGCCGTCTGTTTGTCCTCATTGTCCCCACTTCGTCCAGATCACCACGAAATGTTTCTTGCACTCATTCAACATCTCTCTCTCTCTCTCTCTCTCTCTCTCTCTCTCTCTCTCTCTCTCTCTCTCTCTCTCTCTCTCTCAGGTGAGTGTGGTGCATATGTGAGGTGGAGATGAGGGTGGAATAAATGGGGGAAGAAAAAGGGATAGGAGAGATGGTAATAAGTGTGGAGAAGAGATCATAAAAAGGGAGAAGAGTGAAAGGATGAATAGCTTGAATAAAAAATGAGGGAATGTGGAGAGTGAGGGAAGAGGGTCATAAGTAAGAGGAATGGAAGATAGGGAAGGAGATATGTCAGTGGAGGAAATGTGGAGAAGATAGGGGCAGAGGAAGTGGGAAAGAGAGAAAGGTGAGGAGAAAGAAGATTGATGGTTAATAAGTGGGAAACGTGGATAGTGTGATGTAAGGGAAAGGCTGTGAGGGGCAAGAGGAGATGTAGAGATGTGACAGGAGAGAAAAGGAAAGGTATAGAGAAATAAAAATGGAACAGAAGATGAAGATGGTGAAATTTAAAAGATATGGTTGAAAAGGCTCCAAACTTTCAGGTCTGATAAGAGAACAACCATAAAGACGCAATGGGAGAAAATGTATAGACATAAAAATATATGATAAGTTAACATCTGACATCTATACGATCAATCCCTACATCAATCAACAAACAGTCTGACACAGTAATTGTCAGGATCAGGCTGCTCTATTGTTACCCGCTGTAGATGGCTGCAAGTGACGAATCTCCCAATCTCAATCCCGTGTGTAAACTCTGAGGACAAGAACTGCAATGTTCTTATTCCCACACAACACGAATTGCAATGTTACAGTACAAAATATCCCGCCATCGGAATCCATTAGATCTGTCGGTGTGAGGTAACTGGATCTTTGTAATTACGTTACTCACTTTGATCCATCCTTGTGATCCATCCAAAGTTGGCAGGTGCTCGCTAGTTTTTTGTACTAGTGAGCACCTGTAAACTTTTGTACAAATGTAGATGTACTCACATTTGGGTACATCTGCATTTGTGCAGCTGCCCTAGACTATATGAAGGGGAGTGTGTCAAAAAGCTAGCTACGTGATGCTAAAAATCCCCATCACACAGGATGGTTAGTCATACATAGTCATGTGATCAGTAGTCTGCACTGATTATTTAGACCCTTGTATGCCATACCAGTCTACGGGGAAATTATTTTATTCTTTAAAGTTGCTGCATAAACTTTTATGAATCTAAGTCTGCTTGTAAAGCAAAATGAGGAATGTAGAGGAATGAGCAAATCCACAAGGGTGTGTGTGTAGAGGAATGAGTTAAGAAAAGGTGGAGAGAGTAAGGAAAGAAGAAGGAGAAGGAGAGGATGAGGGGAGATGGAAAGAACGAGGGGGAGAAGAGGTCAGAGGAAGACAAGGGTGATGATTGGAGCAGCAGGTTTAACATCTTCGATAGTTTACAGTGTAGTGGATAAAAATGCATGAGGGTTTACAGTGAGGAGGGAGAGGCGGTGAGAGATCTCAGTGAGGAGGGAGAGGCGGTGAGAGACCTCAGTGAGGAGGGCCAGACGGCGAGAGACCCCCCCCCTCCCACTTACAATCTGCCCAGTTCTTGTGTTTAACAAAGAGATTATTTGAGAATTTCACAAGTTTTCTGTTATAGGAGAAATGATTCTGATGAATATTTGACCTGAGCTTGTGAATTCTTATCTAACTGTGCTGGCGAAGGTAAAACTTCAACTCTTCAGTCTAGCCTTTCAACTGTCTGTCGACTGGGGTTGAGGCTTCGGAGCCAACTCGAATCAATCTTGTCTGTATATGAAGCTGTGTGTGTGGTCTATTTCCATTACTTTACCTCTGGTTTCAATATTCAATTTCATCATTATTTGAGATACTGAAAATTTATTTCTAATGTCTCTCTATATAATATATAGTTTCCACTATATATTATATTGGTGGGAATTCACCTGTTTATATATGTAAACGTTTATGAGTGCAGTTTGTCTGCATTTATGTAAGTAACATGGTCGTTAATCTGCTTATATGTATATTCTACATATCTCCATCCTTGTATAAGCTCATATTTACATACATGGATCACTTTTCATGTTCTTTTATTTGCCTGCAGAAAGACAAACGCCGTCAATCTGCACTCTCAGAGTAACACAAAGCCGTGCAAAGTAGATAAGCTACTGCATCGTGTTGGCTTTGTCCCGAGCATTATCTACAATGCAAAGCAGATGACCAAGATCAGAGAAGTCTATTTGGGAGGACTGCCCATACTGAGTTACGTTCACCGCTTATGCTCTCCTCTCTCTCTCCTCCCCCTCTCCTTGCATGGAACACTGCTCAGTGTTTACAAAGCAGATACTTAACTTGTATTGGGTGTGTTTTGTGGTCTGGGTGTGAATACAAATTGCCTATGTGTGAAAGTGAGCACACACGCACACACAAACACACACACACACACACACACACACACACACACACACACACACACACACACACACACACACACAACACACACACACACCAGGTGTGTGTGTGTGTGTGCGTAATATATTAGGGGCCTGTTTAATATAAGGGGCCTGGTAGCCTGGTGGATAGCGCGCAGGGCTCGTAATTCTGTGGCGCGGGTTCGATTCCCACACCAGGCAGAAACAAATGGGCAAAATTTCTTTCACCCTGAATGCCCTGTTACCTAGCAGTAAATAGGTACCTGGGAGTTAGTCAGCTGTCACGGGCTACTTCCTGGTGTGTGTGTGTGTGTGTGTGGTGTGTGTGTGTGTGTGTGTGTGTGTGTGTGTGTGTGTGTGTGAGTGTGTGTGTGTGTGTGTGTGTGTGTGTGTGTGTGTGTGTGTGTGTTTGTGTGTTGTGTGTGTGTGTGGTGTGTGTGTGTGTGTGTGTGTGTGTGTGTGTGTGTGTGTGTGTGTGTTTGTGTGTGTGTGTGTGTGTGTGTGTGTGTGTGGTGTGGAAAAAAAGTAGCTAGTAAACAGTTAATTGACAGTTGAGAGGCGGGCCGAAAGAGCAAAGCTCAACCCCTGCAAATACAACTAGGTGAACACACACACACACACATGAAATTATGACTGGTATAGAGTTGATCGAACGCTATGATTATGATAACCGAAGCAGGACAGAAAAAGGTTGGGTAAACTTTATATTTCGAGAGTGTCAAAAACTCTAATACTCTTCCTCACAAAAGACTGGTGTACACGATAGATTAACAAACGGAGATAACTGAAAAAAGCCATTGAACTGCTTAAGGGAGTACCTGATGGAACAGGAAACGACTGTCATTCTGAGAGGACAGGAGAAGGAGAGCCGTCACAGGAGAAGTTGCCGGACTCGAAGAATGTGACGAGGCTCGGTTCTTGAAGCATCCCTGTCGTTAATTGACGACCTTCCCGAGGGAGTGAACTCGTACATATAAGTGTTTCCAGATGACGCAAAGCTAATGAGGGATATGAAAACTATTAACGACTGAACCACATCACATGTAGATCTTGACCAACTCCAGAAATGAGCAGAGAAATTTCAGCCACAGCTAATTCCCGGCAAGTGTAAAGGAACAAAGTTGGGCCAATAAGAAAGGTGATCTGAATCAGGATTCATCAATCATTTAAACAATCTCTTACGAAACCTGTACATCTTTCCCCAATCATGGCAGTTGTGTTTACATTCATTAAACAGTTTATGAGCTCCGAAGCACTACGAGGTTGTCTATAACAATAATATCCTTGGCTTGTCAAATGTCTAAGCTCGTAAAGTATTTAATATAAACAATGCCACCATGATTGAATCGAAATAAACAGGTTTCGTAAGTGGTTGCATAAATGCTTCATAATGAATCCTGATCCTAGATTCTATACCACAAAGGGGAAGCCAACTGTGGGATGTGAAAACAGATAAAGATTTCGGAGTAGATAAAGGTGACACCTTTACCTTTATATATAAAGGTGACACTGTCAGTAGGAGCACAAATACAGAATAACATCAGCGGTGTACTAGAAGTTAGCAAAGTTAGGGAATAGTTTTTAAGCCAAAACGAAGCCTCTTTCAGGCCATCTGTACAGCCTATGTTTCATCAATGCTGAAATATTACAGCATCCGTCTGGAAATATACAGCATCCATCTAGAAATCTCACCTATTGAAACACTGGGATGTTAGAAATTATTTTTTTCAGTGTCAGAGTAGTTACCAAATGGAATATATTATGCAGTGATGTGAAGGAGCCCGACTCCATACACAGTTACAAATGTAGATATAATAGAGCCCAATAGACCCAGGAAATGTCATACAACACCAGTTGATTGACCGTTGAGAGGCGGGACCAAAGAGCCAAATCTCAACTCCTGCAAGCACAACTAGGTGAGTACATTAACAAATGCAACAACTACTTGAATTTGCAACAAGACTAAGGTAAGACCTAAGCAAGGTTAGACAATGCTGACAAGCTGCCCTGCATTTGTTGACGCAAATGCTTATGCTGTGCAAATTTTTTCCTGCATGCATATTTGTTATGCTGTGTGTGCCTTGTAATTCAAAGACTATGCAAATTATAAGTTTTTGCTATCATATATTGCATGTTTCATCTTTCAAATTCTATGCAATGTTTGACCAGTATATATGTCACCAGTCAAACTGTAAGCTTTTTATTAATCAATTTGTACAAATTTGTTACGACTAAGCTTCTGAATTTAAATCCAAATCTCACAATCCTAGAAGGAAGAAGTAACAAAGGAGATATGCTCGCAACATATAAGATACTGAGGCGGAATACATGAGGATTGCTTCTTTTAATTGAGATAAAGTAGACAAAAGAGGACAATGGTGGAAGATAGAATTGCAATTGAGTCAAAGAAATGTAGGGAAATATTGCAACTCTGTACTGGTGGTCCACAAGTAAACTGCATTGAAATAAAGAAGTCATGGAAGCCTTCTCCATTGACTTAAGACCAGGACTAGATTCACGAAGCAGTTACGTAATTACTTACGAACGTATACATCTTTTCTCAATCTTTAACGACTTTGGTTACATTTGTTAAACAGTTTACAAGCATGAAAACTTTCCAATCAACTTGTGTTATTGTTATAAACAGCCTCCTGGTGCTTCAGAGCTCATTAACTGTTTAATAATTGTAAACTAAGCCGTTAAAGATTGAGAAAAGATGAACAGGTTCGTAAGTGCTTGCGTAACTGCTTCGTGAATCTGGGTCCAGATTCGCCAAAGAAAACGTCACGAAAATTAATTTATGACTTAACAGATACAAGAGAGCTAGTAGACGGGTAATAACTAGACCTCACTCCCCCAAAGTCACTATTAGGTTAGTTCCTCCTCACCGAATATTGCCACTATGTCGGCGAAGGATGACAACCAACGTTAATTGTATTGTTGCTCTTATATTCAAGAGGTTAAGAGTCGTTGCATGGACTTCTGAATTGCTTCGTCTGAATTAAGCAAAACACACGTACACAACGCTTGCGAGTCTGTGTATCATATATGCAGATGTACAAGCTCGTGCGCATCCACACTCAAGCATCCACAAACACACACACACACACACACACACACACACACACACACACACACACACACACACACCACACACACACACACACACACACACACACACCACACACGCACTCAAAAGACACAAACGCAAAAGAGCTCAACCTCGAACCTGTGGGCAGAAATAGGTGAGTGCACACACGCACACACACACACCTAAATAAGGATGCGTTTAGATAGCTGTACTGTTTGTTTAACACGGGTGGTACTCGCACAAGGGGACACAGGTGAAAACTGAGTACCCAAATGAACCACAGAGACATTAGAAAGAATTTTCTCAGTGTCCGAGTATTTAATAAATGGAAAGTATTAGAAAGTGATGTGATAAAGGCAGACTCCACACATAGATTAATATGACAGTGTCAGACCACGGAGGAAAATTGAAACAGGAATTTCCTGAAATACTTTCGTATATTAATACATCTTCAGAAGGAGTCACTCCTGCTGAAGATGTATTAATATACGAAAGTACTTAAGGAAATTCCTGTTTCAATTTTCCTCCGTGGTCTGACACTGTCACATATTTAATCACTTGTTTATTTCGTGATATACACACATAGATTGATATGTATATGTGGTGGAGTTCAATAAGCTAAGGAGCATGTACACAAGGTGATTAAGAGTTGAGAGGCGGGGGGCCAAAGAACGAAGCTCAACCTCTACAAGCACAATTAGGTGAGTATATAATACAGCATCAAGAGCATACGTAACGATGAAGAGTTCCATTCCGTGATGTTCCGTCCATCACGGAACATCACGGAACATCACGGAACATCCCGGTAATGCAGTAACAACACCTCTCTAGGAACTTGCAAATTTGACCACAAGAGAATTGCAGCAAAATCCTCTTTCGTACGTGTCTAAACAGGCAAAACAGTAGCCCTTCTTTTTTCTTACGATGCCAAAAACGACAGAACGGGCTTTGTGAACGGTGGGGAACGTCAATTCACAAGTTTCACTCGCCAGATGTGTGTGGTAAGAATGGGAATTTATTATCGACTATTACGATCTCCGGGACGTGAATTCAGTGACTCGTGACACACTGGCGACACAGCTGAACATGGCTTGCGGATCTGACAGTGGTGGCGCGGGCGGCGGCACCATCCTTGTCGATCTAAGAAAATAAATTGTAGATTAAGCATAGTGGACATGTATTACAACCATGGCATAATGGACAATGTATTACAACCATGGCAAAATGGACAATGTATTACAACCATGGCAAAATGGACAATGTATTACAACCATGGCAAAATGGACAATGTATTACAACCATGGCAAAATGGACAATGTATTACAACCATGGCAAAATGGACAATGTATTACAACCATGGCAAATGGACAATTTATTACTACCATGGCATAATGGACAATGTATTACTACCATGGCATTCATCATTAGTATTCAGAGTGACCAAGAGAGATTTTCTCAGTGATCTAGATTGGACTAATTGCTTCCTGTTCTTAACTATGGGGAACCCATACGTGCAGGAACCTCAGAATGTCACAACGGTGCGCATCGAAATGTCCATTCAAAGAGTGTCAAGTGCTTACTTAATTAACAGTGATTATCTACCAGTAACTACTTATCAGAGGCTATCTAACAGTACCTACTTAACATGATTGTCTAACAGTAACTACTTATCATTGATTATACACTATTAACTACTTAACAGTAACTAAACGTAACTACCTAGCAGTGACTATCTAGCCGTAGCTACTCGACAGTGACTATAAAAGTAACTACTTAACTGAAACTATCTAACAGTACCTACTTAACCGTGATTAAAAGTAACTAACAGTAACTATCCAACAGTAACTGCCTGACAGTAATTACCTAACATTTCCTAATAGCTACTACCTAACAGTGAATATCTAACACTAACTACCTAACAGTGACAATCTAAACAGTAACTACCTAATAGTACCTACCTAACAGTAACCACCTAACAGTAACTATGGGGAGAAATTGTCATTTGTGATTCAGGGGGACCTCGCACCAGCACGAGTGGCTTCACCTGCCATTTTGGTTAAAAATTATCACGTCCCTGTAATTTGGTGCCTATTTTCGTTATGCATAATTCATACAAGCACCCCAGTTCTAAATGACACCTTGCTAATCGTTCAACCATCATAGTAATGCTCCTCTGCTGCGTCCTAATAGGAGGCTCAAAGGGCACTGTCATGGGTTTACGAGAGCAATTTTGAGCGTAGTGTATGTACCGTCAAGAAGCAAAGGGCCCGAAAGTGCATTACGCGTGTAAATGCAGCGTGTAATATCCAAATTGGGTTCTGTTTTATGTAGAAAGGAACATTTAAATGCGGGGCTCCGCCTGTCGCCAGCGCTGACATCATAAAACACTCATTACTAAAGAGGCGGAACATGATATAAACCACGAACATCACATGACATCTCACATGACACAACAGGCTAGCGTTGATCTCTGACTAGGATCCTTTCCTCGCTCGTTCCACAATAGTTCGCTTGCTCCGTGGGGGGATGTTGGGCGTCGGGGTGAGCGGTGTGAATGGGAGGGCGAGGGGTTGTGGAGGCCGCCACCTTGACATAACACATCGCACATCACACATCAGTGGATCAAAGGCCGCGCCGCAGACGCACAAGGGTCGGCCTTCTTTAACTTCTACAGAGAGTCGCGTCTGGTTCATCTCTACGCCACCTCCTTCGGGGAGGGAGGGAGGGGCGGGCGCCGTTTTCTTTTAATAAACAGGCCGTAGAAAACGCGATGTTGGGGCCCCATTACCACCTTAAGAATGCGGAACATAAGGGGCAAATTGCCTGAGTTAGTAGTGTGTTACTTGTGACCATGTCGTAGGAGCGAGAGCAGTCTCTTAGAACGCCATCTTGCTCCTAATTAATACAATTCTAAGGATGTGTTTGGCATGCCAGCTTCTCAGATAGTAGAGTTGGTGGAAGTCTGGGTCCTTTCTAGGACTTGGACCCTTCGGGCGCCCTGACAGTAGGTCTGCTCTGGCGTCACGAGGGTCATGCAGTTTGTCAAAACACAGGTCTGCCTTACAACGCTAAGAGGGGAGTTGGGGGGGGGGAGGGAGGATGGTGGTTGGCATCTCACCCAGGGCCACTAATGCCCCTTGACACAATCGTTAGCTCCACAACACACACACCACACACACCACACACACACACACCCCACACACCCACACACCACACCACACACAACATGGCCCCCAGGCCAGACCCCTGCCTATTTTGGCCTAGTGGTGACTGTTTAGAACTGAGTCTTGTTCATAGCTTACCCTTGATTGATGGCCTCATGGGTCTATACATTTATATTTAATCATACTTTCTTGAAATCCTTTCGGAAATTCAGAATGAAAACTAAATTCTTTAAGCATGAAGATTACACAGCCACACAGTTTTTGAACCTTGCAAATCCAAAGTTTCCATATCGAGTCCTCGGAGCAGCAAGAACAGCAGTCCGAATCATTCAACCACAGATATGAAGAGGCCAATATTTCGAAATGAAATATGATAACGGGAAGTAATGACCCATTATTGAAGTCTTTTATGATCTTTGGGGATCACCATGGCCCTCCTCGTATACCTTTCTCCAGTGGTCTCCTTCTTCCTCCAACCTTCTCAAAATAGTCTCCTTGGTTTCATCTCCTAACTCGAACCACCCTCCTTCTCCACCACTGTCAAGTATTCCTCAAGCTTATTTCTCTATATTACTATCAAAATATTCTTCAGGCTATTTTTCTACACTATTGTTAGACTTTTCTTATGGGTATTTATCCCACACTATAGCTCTTTTCCTCATAGTTTTTCTTTCACTTAAACACCAACATAAATGGTTGCTCAGTCATATGTTTCAAATTGTAATGAGCCTCGTTTTATCACGTGTGAAAAGTAGC
>WNGS01003388.1:8016182-8036695 GCA_020271785.1 Procambarus virginalis
AACATTACCGAATAATTAGTGTTTACCTTGTGAGAGTGAGAGGCGGTGGTTGTGCCAGGGATAATGGTAGACGACAAAGATGGGAATGATGAGAGGAGAGAGTGTGGAAGCAGTTGGGCCTGTGAGAGAGGGGGTCCGCAGCGGCCAGTGAGGAGAGAGTAAGCACCCAAAGCGGCCATGGAGGCCGTAAAAGAAAGTGATGGCCGGCTACAACCGAACATCCAGAGAGCCGGACCAGTAATCCCGGACGCGAGAAGACTCTCCAAGGCCATTGGCTGAGGCCCACATTAGTGTCAAATGACGTCGAAATAAAAGTCAGGCAAGATTTCACTTATGGAAGTGTTTGGATGTGATCATCATTTGATGAGAAGTGTTGATACTCCTCAGTCAAGGAGGCCCGGAGGGCAGCACAACCACCAACCATTCATTGGTCAAACTTTAATAATTCCAGTCCTAACGTGAAGGCTTTAGGACTGAATTACTTGCACTACGATGACGCAAACAAATCTTAAGCACTACTATCACTTGCACTACGATGTCGCAAACATATCATAAGCACTACTTCTAACGTCCACTACGATGACACAAACATATCTTAAGCACTACTACTCACTTGCACTACGATGACACAAACATATCATAAGCACTACTACTCACTTGCACTACCATGACACAAACATATCATAAGCACTACTACTCACTCACACTACCATGACACAAACATATCATAAGCACTACTACTCACTCACACTACCATGACACAAACATATCATAAGCACTACTACTCACTTGCACTACGATGACGCAAACATATCCCTCTGCAATGTTTATTGATGTAGAATATATTAAAACACAAAGAAATTTACAGTCTGGTTGGGTATAACTGGCTGTTTTAAATTGGACAAAATTTCTCTCTGTAAATTGGTCTGCCAAACGGCTTCACCTATATAATAATGGTAGAATGGTGGGAACAACAGAAACGGTGTTGAAACAACCATTATATGAGGATGTCAACGATTACGAATAAATTTATTTAGGAGAAAAAAAATGTGTATGAGAAACATGAATTTAAATTTTGTCATGACTACTCAAACAAAAAAAGCTTGAATATTCATTTATGAAACAAAAATAATAATTCTTATAACATTGAAATACATTAATTGGCAATTAAAATTACTCCCAACATATTTTCTGACATGCGATATGTACGTAATCTAATTTCTCTTGTGACGATTTAGTATTTGAAATTAAACTTATTTTGCACCCTATTTTTGTATCGTTAGGAACACACACACACACACACTGTGTGAGTCAGTGTGTGTGTGTGTGTGTGTGTGTGTGTGTGTGTGTGTGCGTGTACGTATGTGGTGTGTGTGTGTGTGTGTGTATAACCAATTAAAGGCAATATAATTCATGACTATTTATATTATGCAGTAAATTCACATGCACATATTTTTAGGAAGGCAAGAAATCTTCATCACCACCTCCCAGCTGCTTATATTTACACATTTCTTCACACTCTCTTCACCAGCACAACCTGATGGGCGTAATAAAGTGTAACGAATGAGCTCCGAGTCTGACACGACCTCATGCAATCTATGCAGAATTATGCTTACCCACAGGGCATAGTGTCCGAGTTATTTATATATATATATATATATATATATATATATATATATAATATATATATATATATATATATATATATATATATATATATATATATGACAGTGTCAGACCACGGAGGAAAATTGAAACGGAATTTCCTTAAGTACTTACGTATATTAATACATCTTCAGAAGGAGTCAAGATGTATTAATATACGAAAGTACTTAAGGAAATTCCTGTTTCAATTTTCCTCCGTGGTCTGACACTGTCACATTTTTAATCACGTGTTTATTTTCGTGTATACACACATAATTTCATACACACTGCACAGTCACATTCTTATCACCTTCACTATACTTACGACCAGCCATCACACACAACATACACACAACCACCACACACACACACCACACACACACAATACTATATATTATATATATATATATATATATATATATATATATATATATATATATATTATATAATATATATATATATATATATATATAATATATATATAATATATATATATATATATATATTATATATATATTCTGTCTATCGCAGAACCTGGCTCCCGTAAGTAAACGAGATTATTTGTTGAGATCAGCCATTTCCATATTTACCCAGAGTTACGTATCTGTGGGACGTGGGAAAAACTGACCTTAATGAGCCCTGTCCACGAAGGCAAAAATTGCTTGCGAGGTGAGCTGCTCTCATGAGTGAGTTGGCCCCTCAGGACTCACCAAGCCATCTGCAAACCAATAATTTAGGCTTTACTGAACCCAGGCGGCCGATTCTACAGACTTATTTGCTTCAATGGACAGCCGTGTTCTCTTTGTAGACCATATATTGAGGTAACCCCTCCTCTCCCCCTCGCCCCTATTTTAGGGGGGGGATGCGTTAGATAAACATAAAGTTGTATTTTATAGGTTTGCAGCGCCTCTCGTGGCATGATTAAATTACGATAATGTTCTGGCGAATGGTGGTTAATGCGTAAGTCCTCTTGGCGGGCTCCAAACAAACATTAACCGGAGGACAGGCAGCAGCAGCCGCTATAGACACCCGGAAAAAAAATAATCTACAGGGGGGAGGGGAATACCTTCTTGATCATGGTAGGAAAACAAGATAAACTTTGATCTAAACTTGGTCTAGGCTAGACCAGGTGTTGCTTGTGGGGGGGGGGGGAGGAGAGTAGGTGGGGGGTTAAGGGGGGGGGGGTTTAGGGACGGCAGGCTAGATCTTTCATCATATTTGCGTCATTTGCATCATCACTGTCATCATCATCAGGTCCGATAAGTCACCCCTCCTTCCCTTTTCCTTTCCGCCACAAATGTCACTGTCAATCCATTCAACTATCACCACCACATGCTTCCCCATGGTTCGTCAACTTTCAATGCCAGTCTACCATCTTCCTGATGGTCGATACCGCGAAATCCACTCAATACGAACCTCGCCTCTATGGCACTACATATGACATCGCTCATTTGAAGAGAAATATGTTACTTTAGTGATTCTGGACAAAACAGAAGACTAACGATATTACCCAGGCATGGTCATCCGGCCTCTCTCAGGTATTTAGTGACCTCATTGCAAGTTATGCAAAACTTTCATCACTTGCAATTCGGAAGATGTCACTCTACATCTTCCGATTGCTGTATTTCTACTTATTTTTGTGATACTTCCTACAGTTTCGATATCGGTTTCGAGTTATCTTGAGAAAATTATGTAGCGTGATATGTCTCCTGTGTATCTGCAGATTATTGCAAATTTAACAACTCCTTCCATGACAAAAATCGACAAAAGATCTTCGAGGAGGCTGAAGGCAGACTAACGAGAGAGAGAGAGAGAGATGAGAGAGAGAGAGAAGAGAGAGAGAGAGGAGAGAGAAGAGAGAGAGAGAGAGAGAGAGAGAGACGTGTGGAGGAGTGGGAAGGTAGGCATCACCTCTAAAAGAATTATATTCACACATCTTTGGTGAAAAAAAACTAGAACTTGTAAGTCTTCAACAATACAAGTCAATGATTTTTCTTCTGCCCAATTTTGTTATTTATTATAAAAAAAATAAAAAATGGCGTAACAAAAACTACTCTAAAAATTGTCAAAGTTAAAAATTGGTGATTGTAGTGAATGGTCAGAGATTATGAATGTATTGGAGCGCCTCAGATTCCGGTCAGAACCCCAGGATGGCGGGTAGTTGCTTTTCCCTGTGGGCGGCCACACTGAGGCGCTGAAACTGAAAACTGGCGTCGCTTGGAACTCAAGCAATGTCTGTGAGCCTAAGCCCCGAGTCATTGAGAGAGCTTATAACACAGAGACTCTGAGAGAGATATGAGAGCCAGAAATATACCATTTACCTGGTTGCTGTACTTTCTTCTCTGACTGCTTCCCTATTATGGATGACCTACCTACCTTGAGGATACCTTGAGGTGCTTCCGGGGCTTAGCGTCCACGCGGCCCGGTCATCGACTAGGCCTCCTGGTTGCTGGACTGATCAACCAGGCTGTTGGACGCGGCTGCTCGCAGCCTGACGTATGAGTCACAGCCTGGTTGATCAGGTATCCTTTGGAGGTGCTTGAATGTGCATGACAGCATGAATTAACATACTTATTTGTCTAGTTAGCTTTGAATGTAAACAAAACGTATAAACAAGCAAGGGAAGCGATAATTCTACTTAAATTGTTAGATAATTCTACTTAAAATTAAGTAATTCATAAAATTATGTAGCAGGTGTGTGTGTATGTGATCGCGAAGTTGCTGTGATAGTTGTGTGTTCCTGATGACGATATTATCTTCCATTCTCAAGTCAAATGGACCATGTCTCTCTCTCTGTGCTCTCGTCCTGTTGAGTCATTTAGCAAGCGATAGCAAAGGCGCTTTGTTCTTTTGATCGTCTCTGTAGCTAGCAAGCTGCCTGGCAGTGGCACCAGTAAGTCTTGGTGCGTGGCCGTTAACAGAGATTTAGGGACGAATAAGTAAGATACTGGTTGGGCATTTATGGCTCCATGCTGGTCAGAAGTTAGGGGGGTAATAATGAAGGCTTCGTAGAGGTCGAAACTGCCTTGAATCACTGCTGCTTCGGTCATTGTTTTCGTCTTGGGCAACGGCGCATTCGATCAACTGATTTCGTTGCCATCCACCAGCTGATTTATCACGTATAAACACAGGCATTTGTTACCCCCGGCTCCGGGCTCCTACCGACCTTCTGTTCTGAATTACCATCTGCTAATGACAAATCACACAAGTTTCAGACGTCTTAGATCGAAAATCCTTCAAAGTGTACATTTTCTTCCATCAATCACACGCAACAGGAGTCCATAAACCATCGGAAATGCGTCGGAAATCGTTACTTACGGCTTGGCAGAGCATTAAAATTGGCTCCGTCGAGAGGTGTTGGTATAATCTAAGACTTCGGGATATTGCACAAATCCAAATCTATATTATTTAGCGGAAATTTATGGGGGAGACTACGAGCGATCGCAGTGAATTTATGGAAATGGTAACACTAAATTGCATAATTGATCTGCAAAAGGCACAAGTGTAGTCGGGTAGATTTATCTACGTTACTGCAACAAGACCAATAACTTCCAGTGCCGCAGTCGTCGTATATCACCGTCGTTTGTTTACTGATACAAAATAAACATGAATGTGTTATGTTGACTTCGGGTCTCAGATCACAGTAAAGTTCTGTCTTTCCTGACAGACGTAAGCGATGTAAATAATCAACTGACAGATGTTCCAGCAGACAGGCTGAGGCACACACACACACACACACACACACACACACACACACCACACACACCACACACACACACACACACCACACACACACACACACACACACACACTCACTATACAAAGTAAACACACTGCAGAAACAAGAAGACAGACATCTACAAACAGAGAAGACTGATTTACAAGCGTTCACACAAATTGGGAAATAAACAAGCAGATAAAAACCAGGCATGCAAACACACCTCATGCACATTCACACAGACATCAGACAACCAACAGCTGGAAAGGTGCGACTCTGAGTTTAGTGTTTGGCCCTCCAAGCATACTAAGGGGAGAGAAAATTGTGGTGAATACATTAAGACATTCATGGAAATTAGGTACACAAATTCCTTAAAAAGTAAACTATAGAAACAAATTCAATAAACAACAAATTCCAATAGACTCTGGAACATGTTCACTTTTCATTTACGTGCTGAGAGGCTGGGCTTTAGAGCTATAGCCCATCTTCTTGCAGATACAACTGCGTGAGTACTTATGTACAGGCACGAACACGTGGGCGCATTCACTAGATTGTACCTATGCTGTACTTGGAGGGAGTTCTGGGAGTGCTCCTACCCCCCAAGCCCGGCATGGGGCCAGGCTGGATTAGTGAGAGCTTGGTCCAACAGGCTGTTGCTTAGAGCGCCCCGCAGGCCCACATATCCACTGCAGCCTGGATTGTCCGGCACTAATCTCTGTAACTAGCTGATATTATAATATAAGGTGTGCAAGATAAATGTAATTGTTAATGTAATAATCTCCGTTGAGATTGGATAAATACCTTTTGTGCCCTCTGTAATCTTTTTATGCGCATAAATATGATGGTGCACAATAAACTAACCGCCTCCGGCGGCAACAATCAGATCAATTCTTGTAGAAAACAATCCAGCTTTCCCTTGAAGACTTCCAAGCATGTTCCTGCAATATTTCTTATACATGCTGGGATGATGTTGAACAATCGTGAACCTCTGATGTTCATAGTGTTCTCTGATTGTGCCTATGGCACCTCTACTCTTCACTAGCTCTACTCCACATTTCCTTCCATATCGTTCACTTCAATATAGCTGGTGCTATATTTGCTTGGCCATGCTTCCTAAACGCTAGATCGTCAAACATCATTACACCCAGATCCTTTATATGTTGGTTTCCTACTATGTGTTGGTTTGACTGTGCTTTTTTACCCTGTATTTTGCTTACGGTCCTTATTTTTATCATTCCTAAAATTTACCACTGTTCAACATCATGTTATATTCTGCTGTCGAATCAAAAACTTTATTAATATCATCTGAAGCTCATCCGTGAGTTAATACACAAAGTATAGCTGGACGTATCCAGTTGGTTTTTCTTCCGTTGGTGTATACCGCTGGCCGAGTCTCCGCGTTAGACAATCACTCCTATTGTTTCATTGTTAAGTAATATGTAAAGAAAAAAGAAATGCAAGTTTAATCTCTCTTTATTTTCTTCACATTTCATCGCTTAGTTCCCCTCTTTTTTTGTTATAAATTTTCAGCTGTTCCAACTCCTTCTACCACGCTTCATTTCGCTCTCTCTCAATCATTTTCACTGTCTTTCACTATTTCACGCATCATTTTACCATTGACACACTCTGGGTAAAAATGTTTCTGGTTAAATCAATATTGGGCAGAGTAAGACTTCATCCATCATGCTACCATTGCTGTGTTCCATTACCTGATGGCCATGTATTGCCATGCGTGGCAGCCCTCTCGTCTACACACACCATTACCAGCGCACCCTCTTTGGTCGCCATTAGACTACACCATCACACTATCGCCCCCACCATCTTCTCCAACGCCATACCCTCGCTACCACCTCCAGCATCACATACCCTCGCTACCACCATCACCACCTCTTCCAACATCACACACTCGCCCCCACCACCGTCTCAGTCGTCGCTATCCGGTCGTGTTAAGTCCCTCTCCCCCTTTGACCTGTGTTTTAAGATGCGCCTTTGCTTCTGATTGTCCATATACCTATTTACATTCTAGGTGAACATAGTCATCAGGTGAAAGCTATGTCTGAACAAACATCTCTGTCGTGCCGGTGTGAGTCGGGTTCTGGACCTTTCGTTTGGCACCTGACTGAGCTGCCCACTGTGCTAATTAAGTTTTCCCCTGAGGGGCGAGTTTATTGAGCAGCGCCACTCATCCTGTGAGTGGACACACCGCCATAGCAGCATGTACAACACTCCCCAATAGGAAGAAACCCCACTGGGTTGTTCATCCTGTCACTTGTACCCAGACGCAGCTGGGACTTGCTTAATGTTTTCAAGTGAACTGTGTGCCAACGTTAGGATAAAATGATGAATCTGAGCAAATATGTTCATGGTAGAGGAGCGGTATTGTTACCGGATCTGGTTATGGCGGTGATGCTGACCACGTCAGGTGAGGATGTAAACATTAGCTTCCTTACTTCTCAATATCTATACCAGACTCTCAGAGTTCCCTCCCTCCCCTCCTCTCACGTCCACGCCCCTATCTCACTCACTTGGCTCCTTGTATTTCATCACCTCTTCTTCCCCCTCCTTCACTTCCTCCTTCCTCCCCTCTAGCTCCCATCCCGGTCTCATCCCAACTCCTCACTTCCGCTCTCTTAACTTTCTCTCCCCATCTCCCCTTCTCACCCCAACTTCACACCACTTCTCCTCTCCCTCCCTGCCTCTCGACTCCTCTTGTTAGTATCTTACTTATCTTGATAAAGTGCAGAGGTTTGCAGCAAGACTAGGGCCTAAATAATGAGGAGTAATCTATGAGATACCTCAGAGGAAAATACATTATACAATCAAATCGTTGAACCCTAAAGAGAACTAGCGGAGAGGATATGATCACTACGTGTAAGATTCATGAAGGATATAGACTGTGGAGACAATGACAGTCTTGTTAAATTTAGAGAAAGAATGATGAGAGAACATAAGTGGAAGCTGGAAACAAAAATATCATGACAAATAAAGAAATGCTCAAAGGCAGGAAGTGGAATGCACAGACAGAGGTTGTGGAAGCCACCCCCATCCAAAACTTTAAAGCCAGAAACAACAAAGAATTCTAACATAAGAAAAGTTGAAATGAAAAACACCAAACACAACAAGGCTACTAGGTGGAGGCATAATGAGCAGGAACATACATCACCACTACCACCACTACCACCACCACTACCACTCCAACCACTACCACCACCACCACTGCTACCAACATGTCCACCGCCCCAGCCGCCACCAGCACCTGGACGGCAGTGACTCTCCTTGCTGTCTATTTGTCACGGAAACCATTAAGTTGGTGGTGGGGAGGCGTGACCGGCCGCCGCTGTTGACAGAGGGCCGCTCCAGGGTTTACACAGCAAGCACCACTCCCACGCCCTTCGACAGAGACAAATGATCTCACGCATTACCTCCGTCGGAAGTAAGGAACGAGGAAGAGAATGGAAGGGGAAGGGGAGAATGGTAGGGGGAAGGGGAAAATGGAAGATGGAGAAAAAGGATGAATATGAGGAGTAAAGATGGAGAATAAGGATGAAAATGAGGAGTAAAGATGGAGAAGAAGAATGAATGTGAGTAGTAAAGATGGAGAATAAGGATGAAAATGAGGACTAAAGGTGAATTAAAATGAGGGAGGAGATAAATAGAAGGAGTAAAAGGTGGATATGAAAAAAGATAATAGGACAAATAAGATCAAGAATACAGAAAGCAGGTTGAAATAGCAGAAAAGGAAACGGCGAACGAAGAAGAAAAGAAACAGCGGATAATGCACGGAATAGGAGTAGATTACACTCAAGGAAGTGAGAACTAGACTACTGTATTCTAACATTTACTACAGTCAGGGTATTACCTAAACCTAGTTCCGAGAAACAATGTCCCACACAGCCCCCGGTCTCGTCCAGGAAATTATTATTATTAATATCTTTATTGACCAAATTAATTACAGTTTTGCCTAATATGATGATTTCCATTAATACATATTAAAGTGAGGATAATGCTGGTATAAAACAAAGACAACGCGACGGAATGTGGCAAAGGAAAGGAGACATTAGGAGAAGGTTTGTTGTGAGAGGAGAATGAGCAAAAAGGACGATATTAGTGAATGAAAGAGCAAGTGGAAGAGTTTTGATGGAAAAATAAAAAAATAGATGGAGTGATGAAGGAACAGGACAAGGAAGGCCTCAGCTGAGGCTAGGGACGGAGAGATAGACTGCAAGTGAATAATGAAAAAAATGGAGAAAGAATTACGAACGAAGACAGAATGATAAAGAGCAGCATAATCAAGAAAGATAGATGGGAGAAAAGAGAAAAGAGCATCGCAAGCGGGTGTTCGACGTGATGGAGTAGACGTACTCGTCAGACAAATATATATATATAAGGTGAAGGAGAGGTGGAGGGACAAAGAGAGGGAAATTTAACGTGATGGAAGGAAGCACACGAAGCCATCTTTTTTGGTCGGATCACTAATATCTGCAACTGTGTTTCTGACCAGTCGACGTTACCATCTTGTTAGAGAGAGAGAGAGAGAGATGGAGAGAGAGACAGAGAGGCATCACTGATCTCTCTCTCTCTCCCTCCCTCCCTCCCCACCTCCTCACACCCTCCCTCCCTCCCTCTCCCCAAAATATACAAAGCCAAAACAGCATCGTTCACGCAAAACAAAACATGTAACTAAATACTAATAATACTAAATCCTGACACGTAGCCAAGAAATCCGTCACCGTCGGGAAGGCAGAAAATCCCACAAGAGTGTGCGGTTCAAGTCCCCGTGCGGCGTGTAACCTGTCGGGGGGGAAAGGTGCTAATTGGCTGACCTGACGACAGGTTGCACCCAGGAGTCCTGGCCCGCCCCCCGGCTCATGGAGGGTTAAGGGAGGCGCGGAGAGATCACGAAGAGAGAGAGAGAGAGAGAGAGAGAGAGAGAGACAGAGAGAGAGAGAGAGAGAGAGAGAGAGAGAGAGGAGAGAGAGAGAGAGAGAGAGAGGGGGAGGAGAGCCGAAAAGAGAGGAAGCGGGAAAAGTGAAGATCTGAAGGCTTGCTGGCAAGGAAAGCTACTTGAAGAAGACACAATCCCTTCCCCTCATCTTCCCTCGTCACTCATCACTAGAACACCTCCTCATCACTCACCATCATACTCACGCCTCCTGTCACTCATATTCACCTATAAAAAGCCTGTCATATGCAATCACACCTGATGTCTGCCTAAAGTCTACTCAAGGGTAATATTGCTTGGAGCCAAGTGTTTCAGAAAGTAACTTGGGTCTTGTGCTCCAGTACAAGAGTAAGCTCGTGCGAGGCTGACACATGTTTCTGCTCTGGTGACAGTTTGCGTATTACCTTATACAAGTTACCAGACAAAGTTCGAATACTTCTCGGTGATTACTTTGTACCTGATATGCAGGATGCTGAGGAAGTTTTCATTCATATCTTTCTCCATGAAAAGGAAAAAAGGTTAACTAATTATACAAATTTAGTTACAGCACACACCAACACACCAACACCCACACACAGACACATATATATTGATCTATTTTGGACAGGCTTTATTGCTAGACGCCAACACGAGTGTAGTAAGAGATATAATAGATAGTTACGAACCCTTTTCAGAACCGTAGTGTGTGTCATCTTGGTGATAGAGTGAGTAGAGTGCTCCACTATGGACAACCTACTGCAGTAACTCGAACACGACGTAGGAGAATTATTGGAAGTGTCTGTCTGGTATAGTGACTACAAGAGATAAACAATCTTGTTACTTATTCAAACAATTACAAAGTTCCTTTATATCAAAAGACTCATATATTTGCTCATATATTTTAAATCCATTTCCGGATCCAAATATGTTAACCAATACACTACTTGCATTCCTCTCAACTTATATCCAGTTTCTCTCACCCTTTAAAGAATTTTCCTCAAATCAAATAGTCTTTAACATCCAAAATTCTTACGCCCCATGACCAATAAAAGTTACAAAAACCTGCAAAAGCCATTTCGAACCAAATTCTGACCCTTCAAACAAACCTTAACACTCTCAGATAGCAACAATAAACTCTTCTTGGCCTCAAACATGCAACATATTTTCTCTTTAACCTTTCCTAACTTTATTTTCATTAAAATAACAAAGCGTTGTCCAGATAAGAGATCACGTAGCTACTAGGAAAGGTTAGAAATACATTTGTGATTGTAAATAATCTTGTAAATTGTAAAGCCTTGTAAATAATCTCCATATATTGGAAACTCTATTGAAGCCCATGTGGAGAGATTATCCAGCATGCCAAACAGGGAGACATCAACGTGGATGTAATGCATAAAATATATAAAATATCGGATTAACAAATTAGTGTATACATATGTTTATGTTCGAGATGGTAAAGAGAGGGAGGAAGGGAGGAGAGAGAAGGAGGGCGGGAGGGAGAGCCCCCCCAATCACTCCAATCAAGATGGGAGGGATTGGTGGAGTAGGAGAAGAAGGAGGAGGACTAGATGTGGTGTGAGTTCTGATTCCGTCTCGCAATTTAAGTCCATTTTTCAATCAAAGAAAATCAACCCGTCTCCATAAAAGTGATTAGCAATTAGCATACGTAGCAATAACTTTAAACTGATGGCGATAATAATGATAGCAACAGCAACAACGCTATTGAACAGTAAGATGTAAAGGATTTTGTCTATAATGATAACTTTAGTAATAAATAGTTATGATAACAATGATAAAGAATGATGCTAATTATAATGATTGATAACCACGTTAACAAGCTTAATTACTGACAGCGTTGATAATAAATATGATAATAAAACAAATATGCTGATTAATAATGATGCTAACTAATAAAAATAAAAGTAGAATAAGAATATTAATAATAAGTAAAACATAATATTAAAAATAATAAAAATAAAATAATTATAAAATTAAGATAATTAAATAAATAATAAAACGAATAATTATTTTTAACAATAAATTTAACGTTAATCATATAATGAGTAAAAATTATGAATAGGTTTCTATCAAGTTTAATTACTCAGAGGTTTAAGCTGTGTAAACTTCCTCCCCATAAACTGAATCAGATAACATACAGTGATTTACACCATCGCGAAACCAGTTTTCCAATCACACTTAATCCTTTCCCAGAATTAATTGGCGAATGCGTTAGCTGTCAGCTTAAAATACTTCTGCATAAATAATCTTCTCCACGCCCTATTTTTTGTGTGTATATATGTGATTAGAATAAATAAATAAATAAATTCATCACATACAGTAGCCAGCCTCTCTACCAACTGTCTACTCTTCAGCCGATCGGCAGTTCGAGCCTCCAAGTGTCCAAGTGAATGACATTATTAGTTAACCACGATAAGGTGAGTGCCAATTTATTTGACAATTACATGGAACACCAAACACTTTCATGGTAAAAATGGAACCCCATTGTAAGGTCTTCATTTCCAGTTGGGCAGGTGATTGATGCTTCTGAAATCCCTTCCGTTTATTGCAGCCCGTCCTCATCAACATAAGCAAAAAGTGATTTCATGCACCCGTCAAACCCCCTGTCTATGAATGAAAAATGATTTACATACGACTCACAACTTATGATTTTCGAACACTTCTCGAACAGTGCTACGGTGACGACTTTTGTTCGAACCCAAACGCTGTAAATGCTTCACCGACATACTATAAATACAAATAATAGGCAACAGAACCTAAACCCCTAACCTAACCTAACCTATGCTTAACTATGCACAATATGCTAATATATAATATTATTAATTTATATTTGAGAGAATTCCTTTTATGAATGAACAGCATGTTAAAATTTATGAATGTGTCTTTGGGGTCGACCGCTGGATGGAATGAACATAGAATGAGGACAGGTTGTTTAAGGAGCTATCGTTGCTCTGTTGGTAGAGACGCTGGCTATTATCTGTGTAGTGAATATATATATATATATATATATATATATATATATATATATATATATATATATATATATATTCACTACACAGATAATAGCGTGAATATATATATATATATATATATATATATATATATATATATATATATATATATATATATATATATATATATATGTTTGCATCAAACATAACAGTCCACTAATTCTCTATTTTAATTAACCGATAAATCGTTCGATAATTCCCCTCTGAGTCTCACACTGCCCGTCAAAGCTAAGATACAATCTCCTTCATCTTAAGGACATGATTAGAGCTCAAGTGAGTGGCCGTAAGTGGGGGTAGAGAGACTTGGAGCGGTGGCAGGAACTGTCCGCTAAACGCTGACGGCTTGACGTTCATTACCGTCGATAAATCGCAACTAGTGGCAAGGTCGAAGTGCGGTGGGTTCCAGGTCGACTCTATGAGAGTAGTGGTGGTGGTAGGGGGCGAGTCAGGTCACCTCAGCCTTAGTGGAAGTATGATGGTGCGATGACGAGTCAGGTCGCTTCACCCTAGGGGAGCCGGTCGGCCGAGCGGACAGCACGCTGGATTTGCGATCCTGTGGTCGTGGGTTCGATCCCAGGCGCCGGCGAGAAACAATGGGCAGAGTTTCTTTCACCCTATTCCCCTGTTACCTAGCAGTAAAATAGGTACCTGGGTGCTAGTCAGCTGTCACGGGCTGCTTCCTGGGGGTGGAGGCCTGGTCGAGGACCGGGCCGTGGGGACACTAAAAAGCCCCGAAATCATCTCAAGATAACCCTGGTCCAGTGCTGGGTTTCTGACCTATAAACCTCTGGCGTTTAGAGCTCCACAATAACATACTATCGATGAGCATGTATACTTCAGAACTCAATGAAGCTTTAGCCAGAAGTATACCTGCATAATCAAAGTTTTTTTTAATCATGAAACATAATGTTCCTTAATGAATATATCTACCCTTTACAGTCATTAATATTACATGACTGATTAAATGCACTATGATTTCCCTGATTTAAATTTGATTATGATGCTGGCTCACCTTCTGGCTGTAAAGTTCGCTGATAAACAGCCAGCCGTCGCCCTAAATACCCCAGACATGTTTAAATGTCTCGGAGAACTGCTGTTAATGTCCAGTAACTCGGCACCTGCATTCCTGAATATGAAACACAAGTGGTGAACGAGAGACAACTTTTTTGCTTGGCCCTCTGTGGCTGGCCCACCGTGGCCTGGCCCCGTGGCCAAGCCCTTGAATGCTCTCTCCCGTCCCAGTATAGTCCAACAATAACAAAGTCTGTACCAGTCTAGAGCCTAAATCATATCAATACAGACAAGCCTAGCCCAGCCCATATAAGCCTAGTATAGCCCAGTCTATGTCCCATACCAGGATAGTGAATCCCAGCCAATAACCCAGCCCAGCAAAACCTATGACCAGGATAATTTTGCCTTACCTACCCTAACCTAACCCAGTTTAACCCAATGCCAGTTAAACTAAATCAAATGAATCCCTGGCCACACCAGTAAAGAATGAGTTCAGCCTATCCAAGCCCTAATTAGAATAGGTCAAATTGGTTCACATCTCAGCATATTCCTCGCCTGCATATCCCAGACAAATCTGAGCCATCGCAGCCCTAAATACTCAAGTCTGCCCTGCCACCTTCAGGCCAGACAAGCGTTATATAATTTAAATCGAGCGTTAAAGATGTGATTTTGTTTTTTAAATTCTAGACGCATGCAGTTAATGATAATTCAGCTTTTTCCTTTTCTAGTGATCACAATATAGTCAATAATTCTTTAACTCTGCATCCTACCTCCCGAGCGTTTTCTACACCAACTTCTGTTTAGCAAAGAATGCATTTATATTGACCTTCAACATCATCACTCTTCCTGTCTTCCTTGCCCCGTTTATCACACATATATACACACATATATACATAAATGCACGTAAACGCAAGCACACACACACACACACACACACACACACATACACACACACACACACACACACACACACACACACACACACACACACACACACCACACACACACACACACACACACACACACACACACACATACACAAAATCGGCAAAGAAGTTGCTTGTCCACAAAGACAGTTTCAGCCTTAACTGCTCTCGCTGTCAGCCAGCAGCCTCATTAACAGACACACAGACAAGGGTGACAGCACCAGGAACGTCTGTCCCACTTTTACACACACCAGCTCTAACGGTATCTCTGTTTCCCATTACGAGCAAGAGTGGTTGGTCGTGGTCCGTCCGTGTTGAGAGATAGAAGGAGGAAAGCTTGTCTGATTAGTGCATCACCTAGAGGGAGGGTTGCTCGAGATGGAGTCGATTTTACTGTAGCGAAGGAGGGATTTGGCATATCAAACGTGCATAGGTTCAACATCAGTTGTCTCTCTCGCCGAAACACTCCGTGACATATGGACTCTTAGCGAAATTAACCCGTCATCGGCTTACGATCTCCCGAAGCCAAATGGCCATAGAACGGACTGCTCTAGTCATCATATTTTAATAGTAGGCTCAAAATGATGAACCTGGATACAACACCAGAACCGGCAATATCAGAAGGGAGATTCTATAGTGATCCTGTTCACACTAGCTATAGGATCAAGTTTTGCGAGGGATAAATATATTGTAATCCAGCCTGCTATCGTGCATATCTCCCATCATATGCAATCCTATGGGCACATCTCTCATTCGTTTTTGTTTTTGGTTTTTATTTTAACTATTTTGTTTTTNCACACACATGGTCAGAGCCAGATAGCCTATCTCTCATTATACCCACACTAATGTCTAATGTAATGACCTGGGCCGCTTTGGTTTATGTCTGATGCGTGAGGAACGAGCTCATAAAACTGGGGGGGGGAGGGGAGCAGGTGAGGGGGGGGGGAAGGCAGGGAATGGGGAGTAAGGAAGGGAGGAATGGGGGGGGATGCAGGGGAGTTCTCAGAAGAGTTCTCAGAACATTGTTTACAGTAACTTGATAAAGGAGCAAGTTTATCCGAAAACGTCATTAATATACTTACGAATGTATAGGGTCTTTCCTTCACATTCATTCAAGCATTATGGCATTGTAGTAATCTTTTCCATTTCTTAGAGTATTTAATTTAGGCTGGTCGGGTCGACCTATGTCCGCCCCTTACATCAAACCATTTCCATGCAAAGTTGCGTGAGGCTAGCCGCGAGCGTTTGACCTCCAAACATGGACAGACGGATAAATAGGGATAAACACAAACACAGTACATCTGTGGTACATGCTGAGGTACAGTACATCTACGTTTATGCAGCTGCCATAGACTAAGGATTGCATAGTTGTGTTAAGAGATAAAGATTTCTCATTTCGCATGAGAGTTGAGCAAGAGGAACTCTTGACACGGGACCAGAGGATCAACAATGAAGACGTTCTCAAGAGTGGCCGGTTTCTCCCCTCGTCCTCCTCCTGCTCCTGCTCCTCCTGCGGTCCCTGGAGACAAGTTGGACCGGATCTTAACAAATCTGCACCGCTTCTGAGGGATTTTGGGGGGCGACCCTGTAACTTCTTCATTGTTTTCTTCTCCAGGGAGACACCCCGGGATCTCTTTCCCCAGAGTTCTAAGGCGACGAGCAAAATCCCAGGTGGTGTTGGATGGGATCACTCACAGGACGTCGAGAGGGCGCAACACGGGGCTATTCAGAGGACTGAGCTGTGGCTAGCCAACAAGACGAGGAAAAGTGGATAGATGTAAAGAGCTGGATAGATTGTGAAAATTCATTGGTGGTAACAAAAGGAACTGGAAAAGACAGAAAGAAGAGATTAATTAAGCAACAAAGGCCAGAGAGGAGGCGGCTGAGGAGAAGAATAGGAATTAAATATCGATATTAAGCAAGGAAGAAGAGAGAGTATTTAATTGATAGTGACATAAATTTTTAATTTATTGTCGGAAGGATCAGAGGACAGGGATAAAAGTTTAGAATTTTTCGTGATAATAATTAAACATTCAAAATATATATAACAATATACATATTGTTCGTATATACTTTACAACTATTTAAACATTTTACAGAGACAATATTTTATATATATTAACTAAAAAATCTATCATATATGCATTTCGTACATGAGGTTACAGCATTTGTACATTTACTGTTTTTCAATCATTTTAACTTTTTTGTTTAAGTTCTATCTTGCTAACAAGTTATATACTCAAAGATTTTTCATAAAAAAATAATTATTATACCTGAGGTTCATTCAAAGGTATTTAAAGACTTGAAATTTTACATTTAAGTATATACATAATAATATGCTATACTTGAGCTAACCACACTTTGTAATAGGTATAATTTCTTCATTTGAAGATGCGTATGGAGTCTGACTCCACCACATCACTTCCTAATGCGTTCCATTTGTTAACTACCATGACACTGAAGAAAGGCTTTCTACTGCTTCTGTAGCTCATATGAGTACTGATATTCCAACTGAGTCTCTTTGTGAGTGGGCCACCAGTGTTAAATAGTTCGTCTTTATCTACCCTATCAATTCCTCTGAGAATTTGTAGGTGGTGATAGTGTTTTCCTTGATTATTCTGTCTACCAAAAACGTGAGGTTTAATTCCAGTAGCCTTTCCTTGTAACTTATACCTCTCAGCTCCGGGTGTAGTCTGATGGCATATCAATGAACTTCTCTAACTTCGTCTTGCGTTTGACCAGATATGGAAGCAAAACTTGAATTTCATATCTAGTAGTGTACGAGGTTCTGAATGATTCCTTACAGAAGTTTCTAAAGGCTGTTATTATGTTGCTCAACCTAACGTATGCTGCTGATGATATCCTCTTGATGTGGGTTTTCAGGGGGACAGGTTCGATGTGATATCAACCTTTAGTCTTTCTCTCTATTCGATTTTTTAAGAATTTCATGTTCTGGTACTTAGTGTCCTCCGGCCTCCTGCTCCTTTCAGTTATTTTCATAACTCTTCACGTATTTGGGTTAAACTCTGGTAGCCATTTGTTGGACCGTTCTTTCAGTTTGTCCAGGTTATCTTGCAGTTTCTTGCTGTCTTCGTCTGTCTTAATCATTCTCATAATTTAAGCATCATCAGCAAACATTGCGAGGAATGAGTCTATATCCTCTGGAAGATTTTTTACGTATATCAGACACAGGATACAATTACAGAATCCTTTGGGACTCAGCTTGTGACATTTCGCCATTCTGTGGTTTTCCTCACTCATAGTAACTGGCTGCTTTCTGTCACTCCCTGATCCACTAGAGCACAGTACCTGTTACTCCTGCCTGTTTGTCCAACTTATGCACCAGCCTCTTATGGGTTATGTGTCAAAAGTTTCCTAATACAGTCGACGAGTCACAATAACGTGGCTGAAGATATGATGACATACGAATTGATAATGGTCGAGGACGGTCCGACTTGAGAATGGTCCAGGACGGACCGAAACGTCGTCGTCTCTTCACCTTCTAGTGTGTGGTCTGGTCAACGAGGCCGGTTCACTTTTTCCCCCTACGAACACCTACACACACACACACGCACACACACACACACACACACACACACACACACACACACACACACACACACACACACACACACACACACACACACACAGGGGGTAGGGGGGCTGGTAGCTGAGTGGATAGCGCGCAGCACTCATAATTCTGTGGCGGGCCGAGTTCGATTCCCGGACCAGGCAGAAACAAATGGGCAAAGTTTCTTTCACCCTGAATGCCCCTGTTACCTAGAAGTAAATAGGTACCTGGGAGTTAATCAGCTGTCACGGGCTGCTTCCTGGGGTGTGTGTATGTGTGTGGGAAAAAAATTAGTTAGTAGTTAGTAACAGTTGATTGACAGTTGAGAGGCGCGCCGAAAGAGCAAAGCTCAACCCCCGCAAACACAACTAGGTGAATACAACCAGCTGAATACACACTCAAGAGGCAGCCAGTAGCAGCTGTCTAACTCCCAGGTACCTAATTACTGCTAGGTGAACAGGTCATCAGGGTGAAAGAAACTCTGCCTATTTGTTTCCGCCAATCGTCGAGGATCGATCCTTGGACCGTAGGACTACGAATCTCGAGCGCTGTTCATTCAGCCGTCAGGCCCTACTAATACCTAATTAAAATGTGTTATTACCTATGTGTAGTTACAGGATGAGAGCTACGCTCGTGGTGTCCCGTCTTCCTAGTACTCTTAGTCGTATAACGCTTTGAAACTACTGACACACAAACACACACACTGTACTCACCTATTTGTACTCACCTATTTGTGCTTGCGGGGGTTGAGCTTTGGCTCTTTGGTCCCGCCTCTCAACTGTCAATCAACTGGTGTACAGATTCCTGAGCCTACTGGGCTCTATCATATCTACACTTGAAACTGTGTATGGAGTCAGCCTCCACCACATCACTGCCTAATGCATTCCATCCGTTAACTACTCTGACACTGAAAAAGTTCCTTCTAACGTCTCTGTGGCTCATGTGGGTACTCAGTTTCCACCTGTGTCCCCTTGTTCGCGTCCCCCCAGTGTTGAATAGTTTGTCCTTGTCTACCCGGTCGATTCCTCTGAGGATTTTGTAGGTTGTGATCATATCTCCCCTTACTCTTCTGTCTTCCAGTGTCGTAAGGTGCATTTCCCGCAGCCTTTCCTCGTAACTCATGCCTCTTAGTTCTGGGACTAGTCTAGTGGCATACTTTGGACTTTTTCCAGCTTCGTCTTGTGCTTGACAAGGTACGGGCTCCATGCTGGGGCTGCGTACTGTGTGAGTCTTTGTGTGTGTGTGTGTGTGTGTGTGTGTGTGTGTGTGTGTGTGTGTGTGTGTGTGTGTGTGTGTGTGTGGTGTGTGTGTGTGTCTGTGTGTGCGCGTGTACGTATGTGTGTGTATGTGTGTGTGTGTATAACCAATTAAAGGCAATATAATTCATGACTATTTATATTATGCAGTAAATTCACTGCACATATTTTTAGGAAGGCAAGAAATCTTCATCACCACTCCCAGCTGCTTATATTTACACATTTCTTCACACTCTCTTCACCAGCACAACCTGATGGGCGTAATAAAGTGTAACGAATGAGGCTCCGAGTCTGACACGACCTCATGCAATCTATGCAGAATTATGCTTACCCACAGGGCATAGTGTCCGAGTTAAAATATATATATATATATATATATATATATATATATAGATATATATATATATATAATATATATATATATATATATATATATA
>WNGS01003388.1:8094086-8108638 GCA_020271785.1 Procambarus virginalis
GTGTGTGTGTGTGTGTGTGTGTGAACTAAATGAACTGTGGGGCCCTTGAGCCCATTATGTGCCTCTGTAATCCACCCACCGCCACCCGTGGGATAGGTATGGGGAGCATAACAAATTACTAAAACGAATCATTTTAAGTCTGTTTAGGTAGGCGTGTGTGCGATTAGTTCACGATGCTCACGTAGAGTAGAAGGACGAACACCAGCCTCCCTCATTCTCCTCATACGCTCTACTCCGTAAACAGAGGAAGGGGATGGAGGAGAGGAATGGAGAATGGAACAGAAGAGGAAAACTGTGAGGGGATACACATGGATGGTGTTGGGGGGGAGAGGGGAAGAGGGGGAGGACTATGTTTCTCGCGTTCTGCATGCTCGGGAAAGGAAAGAATGTGGAAAATGCTCACTTATTTCCCGTCTGAACGCCGTTAGTTAGTGTTTAAGTACTGGCTGTCAGGGGATGTCGGGTGTAGAAATGGGACCATGGGGGATAATGGGGGAGAGGGAGAGAGAGGGAGAGAGAGAGAGAGAGAGAGAGAGAGAGAGAGAGAGAGAGAGAGAGAGAGGAGATAGAGAGAGAGAGAGAGAGAGAGAGGGCAGACGCAGAGGCAAGTCCTATTTACACCCAACTATTTACTTAGGGTAGTGCATGCAATGATTGTAACGTTCCACCACCGCCCACTGCTGGGTTTGGGTGCATGATAAACAAATCGAAAAGATATGCAAACAGGTCACCACAAATGTAAATGGCTTAGCTGAAAGACTTGTGGTCCAGTTCTTGGCCACTGAAGCCTTGTTATACCACTTACAATATGGGAATGGGAGTCAATAATCATCAAATTAAACTAGCCAAAACTCGTTGTGTCAGAGCCCTTTGATATCACTGTTTTGTGAGCTGCGAATAGATTTTATATTGATAAACAATATAACTGACTTATCAAGGCTGAAACTGCTTACGTAAATTTTTTTTTGGTTCAGTTCCTGAGCCAATGATGTGCCACTGTAACCACTTCCACTATAGCTCTCAAGATGGGTATGGGGTGCAAAATAAGTGAAGTAATTGAGACAAAATTTGATGAGGCCCACGTGAGACAGATCGCATTACACCTAAGAATTATCACTCATATCTCAGTCTAACCTTGTTCTACAACTGTACAAGGCGCTTCACGATAATGACGTTACCAAACAGTAGTCCACTCATTAAGAAATTTATTGTCTCGTTAATGCTTACATATATTCTTCTTAAAACTAAAATAGGTAACTTTGATGACCCAAATTACCGCTCATTCCCTGCTCTCGTAAGAAAAGATTTTGTAGATCAAATTAACTCCGAGCCATCTTTCTACATATTTTCCCGGAAACTTGTGCCCATACTGTATGTTTGCGACCTCGTTGTATTATTATACAACGAGAAATCTATTTAAAATCTTCATTTTCAAATGATGCTATCTTATATGGCCAGTTTATATTACATCAGTTGTCCTAATAAGGAAACTTTTAAATATATTTTTACAGTTTCATACACAATGTTTCACTGGCTTTAGACTTGTAATAATATGTTTTCAAAGAATCTCATTCACAGTTGAATTGATTAGCATCTACGTTGCTGAGCAGATATATCATTACTGGTTACTTGAGACACACCTAATGTGACACATTTAGTTATGAGCAACCTGCTGTGACTCATTCAGTGATGAGCACCGCTGATGTGACTCATTCAGTGATGAGCACCGCTGATGTGACTCATTCAGTGATGAACAAAACTGATGTGACTCAGAATTATATATATTTTTTCCTGTACGAAGCATTATGTGTCCCTACACTGTGTGCTACTGTAGTTTCATTGCGACTTTAGAATCAACACCAAAAAAAAAAAGTTTTCCAATTTATATCCCTCTTTAATTATATATCAGAAACACTCTCTTTTCAGCTTTATAGACGCAGTTGTATTAATAATAAATGTGTGTGTGTGTGAGAGAGAGTCTTACAGCAAGAGCTAAGCAGGGTGTGGGTGGAGCAAGAGCTACGTTGCGACAAATCACGGCCATCTTAGACAAACACGAGGGACCTTGCGCCGCCGACCTCAAAGGCACGCCACCCAAAACACATTAACACCAAGAATGCTAAAAACACAAGCGTTTCCGCCCCGTTTTATGTTCCACAAACAATGCCAGGGAGTAAATGGGCAGACGAGGAAGAAGGCTTGTGCGTGAGACGAGAGTCGTGGGAGGTGATAAAATGTAGATGAAAAGGGACTTAAAGTTAGGGAAGGGGGAAAGAAATGAGCAGATTGGTAGAGATGGAATGCAAACGAGGGTGGATAGGAGTAGACACCGAGGAGGAAATGAGTGGCAGTGATGGATGAGGGGAGACTACAGAAGCATTTTGGGAGATGAGAGAAGCATGGTGAAGTAATATCAATAAGACGGAACAAGGAAGGAAAGGAAGTGGATGTGGAACAGAATAAGGAAAGGGATGTGGGAGACTGGAAACCGAGTCTACCTCTTGGGTGAAGTGGCCAGGATAAGCTTCACTCAAGATGCAACCATTAAGCTATATTATACACAGAATTCACAATAGCGTGATGTATCATATGAACAAATCCACATGGGCCGTGACGAGGATTCGAACCTACGTCCGAGAGTATAGCAGACGCTGCTTTAATCGACTGAGCTACGACATTTCAACTCTTTGGACCGTGTCGTAGCTCAGTCGATTAAGGCAGCGTCTGAGATGCTCTAGGACGTAGGTTCGAATCCTCGTCACGGCCCTTGTGGATTTGTTCATTAAGCTATATATTTTTTGTTTAAAGAAACTCTTTTGAACGACGAGATTACGTCTAGTTGTTATTTAAATTCATTTTCTTAATTCTTTAATTAATATGAGAGACAAAAAAAGTTCTAGCTCACTTCTTAAAGAAGTTCCAGTCGAACAACGAGGACGCGTGAGGTTGAAAAGGCATCAGTGGTCAACAGGAAAATGCATTGCAAGACATGGCACTGTGTATCATGACAGTTTTATCTTGTAATATTTTTGGTATTTGTTTAACTTTATCTCTATTGAACTCACTGACTTCTCAAATGAGCAAAAGTTCTAAATGATTTGCTTAAAATAATTTAAATAGGAGAGAGAGAGAGAGAGAGAGAGAGAGAGAGAGAGAGAGAGAGAGAGTGAGAGTGAGAGAGAAGATAATTAAACAACACGGTCAGTTAAAAAAACAGAACCGGAAAATTGCATATGATGAAAAGGATAAGCTGAAGAGTAGTACAAGGTACTAAGTACTGAAGGTGAAGCAGTTTTTTTTTAATATTTTCTACCACAAACGTGGCCACACATTTACAATGCTAACCATCATATATACATTTTCTTCTGTCCTCCATGGACAGGGTTAGAGATGAGTTGAACATATAGTTCAGGGATTTATTGAACAATCAGGTGAAGCAGTGGAAGGGTGGGAAGTGTCGGAGGCAAACCGGTGTTTAGTGGGACAGATGGATGGGGATTTAACGGATTGGGATTAACAGTGAGAGCGGGTAATGGAACAGGAAGAGGGTATAAAGAATTGGAAATAAATATTTAATTACCAGTGGTTAAGAGACGACCAGAACGAGCACATCAAGATCTTGGCTTCAAGGTGAAATTTTTGTCTCACAAAGTTACTTATTGTTAAGTTCTTGGGTCGTCGTACTGGGATTTGAGGGGTCCTTATTTTTGGGATTGAGACGGCTCCCCCCTCATAGTTCGAGGGTTAAATTTTTTTAAATTTTGCCCCGAGGGGCGAGTTTATTGGGCAGCGCCACTCATCTTGTGAGTGGACACACCGCCATAACAGCATGTATAACACTCCCCAATGGTTCTCATAGTGGGGGCTCGAGAGTCCTTTTTAATGAGGGTTCGAGGGGGTCCTCATTGTGAAGTTGATGGTCCTGATAGTGATACTCGAGAGTCCTTCTGGTGAGCTTCGAAGGTGCCTCATATCGAGATCGATATAATCCTCAAGGTGAGATTCCAACCACTTGGGCTGGACGGTAGAGCGACGGTTTCGCTTCATGCAGGTTGGCGTTCAATCCCTGACCATCCAAGTGATTGGGCGCCATTCTTTCCCTCCGTCCTATCCTAAATCCCTAACCTCATATCCCTTCCAAGTGCTCTCTAGTCGTAATTGCTTAGTGCTTTATCCTGATTATTACTCAATTACTCAAGGGGAGATTCCCCAAATCTCGAAGATGGAACAGTTGGAATAAGAAAACGCGCTTCTCATCGCTTGTAAAGACGTCAGAAGGCTATACAGTGAAATCAACGTCTCAAATGGACTCGCATCTCCCCCCTGACAAGATTTTTCGTTTCGCGAAAAATCGTGAGGGATGACGAAGCGCAACAGTGGTTTCCCCATGATAACAGACACGCTCAGCTGTCTTCGGGAACACAGACCCACCCCAAAGCATCACCTGCAAGGTCCCAAGGCGACCGAGGGGTGGCTCGAAGCCCTCATTCAGAAGTAACCTGCTGGGCAGTTATCGTTAGATAGACAGTTTACATTTGGGCTGGAGACAGGAGTGCAATCCTCACTACTTATTCCGCACGAAAAAGAAATTAAGAAAGGCATCTCTTGTCTCTTTCTTCCATACTGGAAGCTGAGGTAAGTGAGGAACATGGATAGAATAGGAAAGGAATAGAAATTCTTTGAGAGGGAAGGATGGTCAATTGATGGAATAACAGAAAGATGAGAGACATTGCGGAAGGGAGAAAAGGGCATGTGAGACTGGTGCTGAGACTGGTACTCACCTAGTTGTGCTTGTGAGGGTAGAGCTTCGGCTCTTTGGTCCCTCCCTCTCTCCCTCTCAACCGTCGGTCAACTGGTGTACAGGTTACTGAGCTTATTTGGCGCTATCATATCTACACTTGAAACTGTGTATGGAGTCTGCCTCCACCACACCACTTCTTAGTGCATTCCATTTGTTTACAACTCTGCCACTTACAAAATTCTTTCTAATGTCTCTGTTGCTAATTTTGGTACTCAGTTTCCAACTGTTTCCCATTGCTCGCTTATCACCAGTCCTAAAGTGTTTGCATTTATCTACCTTGTCAATTCCCCCTGAGTATCTTATAGACGCTTATCATGTCTCACCATACTCTTCTGTCTTCCAGTGACATGAATTTGAATTCCAATAGCCTTTCCTTGTTGTTCATACCTTTCAGCTTGGGGGACTAGTCTGGTGAAGTCCCCAAAACCTCTGAATTTTCTCTAACATCTAATTAGCTAATCTAATTTATTACTAATTAACGAATTAGTAATACATTAGTAATTAGTAATTACAAATTTGGTCCAGGAGGGACAGAAACGTCGTCGTCCCTTCACTTTCTAGTGTGTGGTCTGGTCAAATTACTAATTAATTAATTAGATTAACTAGTAATTAGTTAATCTAATTAACAAATTAACCAATTAACTAATTAGTTAATATTTTAACTAATTAGATTAGTTATGTCTAATTAGTCTAACTAGAAAAATAATGAAATTAGTTAATCTAATTAACTAATTTCTTTATTAATTAATCTAATTAACATAATCTAATTTATCTAATTACAAATAACGACTAATTGTGTTTGACTAGATTTGGACTCCACGCTGGAGCCACAATCTTCAGAATTGGTCTGACGTATGTGATATATATATACAAGGTTCTGAATGATTCCTGTCAAGTTCCGAAAGGCAGTTTTCATGTTGGCCAGCCTAGCATATACTGCTGATGATATCTTTTTGATGTTTTTTCCAGGAGACAAGGCTCCTAGACCTTTCTCTGTACCTGACTCGTGAAGCATTTCATCTCCCTTTACTTACTTCTTGGAGTTAAAGTCTAGTACCCCTTTGTTGTAGCATTGTGATGTGACTGGTGAAGGAACTGGTTGTCGCGTGGAGGGGGTTACTGGAGGCTAGAGATGTGACCGTTGTGGAGTTTGTCGACACTATACACGCGGGTGACACGATAATATTTACCCTACAGGGTTCGAGTGACATGGCGTGTCATTTTAGTCCCGCTTGACCTGACACTCGTCTGACCTGACACCCGTCCGACCTGACACCCGTCTGACCTGACACCCTCCAGGTCACTGCGTCTCCGCCTTCCATTCTTATGTTTGCTCCCTCTCCCTCCCACTTGCTGTCACAGCTTTTGTTTGTGAACTCTGTATGTGTGTGAAATGTGTACATGTTGTGGCCCCCTAATGTTCCGTGACTGCGGCCATGTGTGTTTAAACTCGCCTAACTGAACTTTCCTAAACATTCTGTCCCGGATCGAGCGTTAGCTCCCGAGCCCTGTCTCGCCAACTGTTGGTTGTCAAATACACTGACTCGATCTTCGTGTTTATAATCATATCTAATACTGAAACAATTTGTTGAATTAGTTTCTACGATTCAGTGAATTTCTTCCTTACTTGTAAGTTATAAGAAAGTGTATTCCTGTCATCCCTGTAACTCGTCTACATTTTTTTAATTTTGCCCCGAGGGGCGAGTTTATTGGGCAGCGCCACTCATCTTGTGCTGTTCACTTGAGATAGTTAAGCAAGTCCCAGCTGTGTCTGGGTACAAGTGACAGAATGAACAACCCAGCGGGTTTTCTTCCTTTTAGGGAGTGTTGTACATGTTGCTATGTTTCTCTTGTTCCTCCTTATCTTACTAAGATCCTTAGTATTTCCTCCTTACTTAGTATTTCCCCTCAGAATGTAAGTTATTGTCATGGATCTTTTATCCCACTCTTATTTTTCAGGTGGGAGTGTGATCCAGTTCCTTTTCCCACTTGTAATATAACACTAGGTTCCAATAAGACCTCCCCCCTCACCCCTTCTCATCCCAAATCCTTATCCTGACCCCTTCCAAGTGCTATATAGTCGTAATGGCTTGGCGCTTTCCACCTGATAATACCCTCCAAAAAGAGCTTTGCTGCATGTTTCTTATCTTTGACTAGATTGGATTTATGTATCTTTAGCTTTGTTGCAAATAAAATTCACCCAAAAAATTTAGTAGTTGTTGAAACGGTTTCCGCATTAGAAGAATGATTGACGGGTTGTGTAGTTTCTGTCCTCGAAGGAGGTTATTGAGGAGTAGGAGACGACGGTAGGTGGAGTGGCCTGTCCATAAGGGGTGGAATTGCTAGTGATTGACTAGTAAGAAAAGGTAGATGACGTGGGGGACTCTTATCGAGAGGAGAGGGTCGGGAGGGGTGATTGATGCGCAAATGGTGATTAGTGGGGTTGGGTAGGAGGGTTGAGTGACGGGCAGGATCCCGTGGTTGGTATGGCGTCTGTGCTAGAAGGGAGAGGCTGGGGGGGGGGGGGATTCAGTGACAGGGAGCTCTGGTTCAGCCCCTTTGTCTGTGGCTTAGCCCAAGCAACACTCACTGGTTGATACCTGGTTACCTGGTTGATCACCCTGGACCCTGTCACACCCTGGACACCTGTCACACACCCTGGACACCTGTCACACACCCTGGACACCTGTCACACACCCTGGACACCTGTCACACACCCTGGACACCTGTCACACACCCTGGACACCTGTCACACACCCTGGACACCTGTCACACACCCTGGACACCTGTCACACACCCTGGACACCTGTCACACACCCTGGACACCTGTCACACACCCTGGACACCTGTCACACATCCTGGACACCTGTCACACTCACTGACGAGCCCTACATCTACACCACCAGGAATGGATATAAGTTTTCTTCTCTTGAATACCCGCGCTTGTCAAGATTCCGGAACTCGACAAACACCAGCACAAACACAAGCAGTACACACATACACACATCTATTCCTATTCCGGGAACCGGTGTCAACCTGAAAAAAGAAAAGAAGAAACTAGAAAAGATCCAAAGATATGCAACGAGACTCGTTCCTGAGCTGAAGGGAAATTCAGGGAAGAGCTGAAGGAACTATGAGGAAATACTGAAATAACTAGACCTTAACTGGAAATAACTGAACGAAATAACTGGAAATAACTGAAGGAGAGAGAGAGAGAAGTGGGGGGGGGGGGAGGAGGATATGATAGCAAAATATATAATTTTAAAAGAAATTGACAATGTAGACAAAGCTGCATTGCTCACAGTTAGGAACAGTAGATTGAAGAGTTATGGATAGTTTTTTTTAATATATAATATATAATAATAATCAAAGCGTAAGAAATGATTACCTGCAATAATCTAAGAACGTTCGGAAGGTGGACCCTAGGAACCTATCTCGACCCTACAGGCACATCTAGATGAGTACACTCACGTGGACACTCATTGATATATATTATATATAGCTTAACCTCACTAAGACGTTTATTCCTTCACCCTCGCTAACAACAGCGTGTTGGACCACCTGGACTCCGTTCCCTCGGCATCTTCAGCTGTTCCAAGATTGAAAATGGCAGATTCCAGTGACCCCGAAAACCCTGAAGAGAGTATAGAGAAGTTGAATTGGTGTGTGTGTGTGTACTCACCTAATTGTACTCACCTAATTGTGCTTGCGGGGGTTGAGCTTTGGCTCTTTGGTCCCGCCTCTCAACTGTCAATCAACAGGTGTACAGATTCCTGAGCCTATTGGGCTCTATCATATCTACACTTGAAACTGTGTATGGAGTCAGCCTCCACCACATCACTTCCTAATGCATTCCATTTGTCAACCACTCTGACACTAAAAAAGTTCATTCTAATATCTCTGTGGCTCATTTGGGCACTCAGTTTCCACCTGTGTCCCCTTGTGAGTGTGCCCCTTGTGTTAAATAGCCTGTCTTTATCTACCCTTATCTTAGGGAGCCGGTCGGCCGAGCGGACAGCACACTAGACTTGTGATCCAGTGGTCCTGGGTTCGATCCCAGGCGCCGGCGAGAAACAGTGGGCAGAGTTTCTTTCACCCCTATGCCCCTGTTACCTAGCAGTAAAATAGGTACCTGGGTGTTAGTCAGCTGTCACGGGCTGCTTCCTGGGGTGGAGGCCTGGTCGAGGACCGGCCGCGGCTACACTAAAGCCCCGAAATCATCTCAAGATAACCCTATCATTCCTTTAATCTTGAATGTGGTGATCATGTCCCCCCCTAACTCTTCTGTCTTCCAGCGAAGTGAGGTTTAATTCCCGTAGTCTCTCCTCGTAGCTCATACCTCTCAGCTTGGGTACTAGTCTGGTGGCAAACCTTTGAACCTTTTTCCAGTTTAGTCTTATCCTTGACTATATATGGACAGTCCATGCTGGGCTGCATACTCCAGGATTGGCTGACATATGTGGTATACAAAGTTCTGAATGATTCTTTACACAAGTTTCTGAATACCGTTCGTATGTAGGCCAGCCTGGCATATACCGCTGATGTTATCATCTTGATATGGGCTGCAGGAGTCAGGTCTGGCGTGATATCAACCTCAAGTCTTTTTCTTTCTCTGACTCCTGAAGAATTTCCTCTCCCAGATGATACCTTGTATTTAGCCAGTGTGTGGTGTATGGGTGTGATGTGTGGTGTATGGGTGTGATGTGGTGTGTGTATGTGTGTGAGTGTGTGTGTCCTCCTCCACTGAGGGGGATTGGAATAGGATAAGATAGCGATGGAATAGGAAGATGACACGAAGTAACGGAACAGGGAAGAGAGAGACTATTAGAAGAATAAGAGTAGTTGAATGGATAGGTGAAGAGAGGTAGGAAGNCACACACACACACACACATATATATATATATATATATATATATATATCTATATATATATATATATATATAATATATTATATTATATATAATATAATATATATATATACAACCCACCCTCCCCACACCCTTCCCACCAGCATGCTAACTCATAACATGTCGACGAGAGAAGGAAAAACAGCATATATAAATATGCATTACCAGCATAGATGTTGATCCACGAGAACAATGCCCCAGTGGCTTGTTCTTCAGCTACTACAGTAATTGTTGATGAACAGTTATTGTGGTTCAATATTATTAATAGTATTGTTATCAATATACAATTACTATTGGTATTGCCGACATTATTATTATTGTTATTATTATTATTATTATTATTATTAAATTTTGTGTTTAATACGTCAATTATTTTAGTTTCTTTTGGGTTCTTAAAAGTTCCAATTGCAATTTTGAGTCATGTTGTCTGTATTAATGAGAATCATGACCTTATTTGAATAATATTTATTTAATAATGTAACGTTATATTACTTGAAATCTATTCAATAGCGCGTTGTCCCATTACTTATTCATTTAAAAAACACTGACATGTTCAAGTCAATAATTTACACACCACATAAATGAATAACTAATGCCACAAAATTGGTAGTAAAGACAGTTCCAGCTACAATGTTAAATTAATCACAAAATAAAGTATTGTATATTATTATTTCTGTGTTGTTGTAAACTTTATTAGCTTTAAAAAAACAAAATTAGGTTCACGAGGTAAATATTCTTGGGAGCTGCGCCACAGAATAATTTTGGCAGCCAACTTTCACTGGATATTACACATCTGTGGTTAAATCTACAGCCCCGGAGCTCTGGGGTTAGCAACTATCCATTAGCGAGATTTACGATCCGGGCTAGATTTATGCGTCCTCTTCTAGCCGTGTCGGCCACGATTGGCAGTAAACCCCTGAACTGCTCAGTGGTTGTATACCCGTCTGGGGGTGGGGTGGGGGTGTTGATGAAGGTCTTCTCTGTTTACCATCCAACTCTTTCTGTGTCTTTGGTTTACCTGTTTCTCTGCATGTCTGCTTGTGTACTGTCTGGATGTGTGTGTGTGTGTGTGTCAGATAATCTCTCTCTCTCTCTCTCTCTCTCTCTCTCTCTCTCTCTCTCTCTCTCTCTCTCTCTCTCTCTCTCTCTCTCTCTCTCTCTCTCTCTCTCTCATACCAACCACTTGGGGTGGACCACAGAGCGATGGTCTGGCTTCGTGCAGGTCGGCGTTCAATCCCCGACCGTCCAAGTGGTTGGACACTATTCCTTCCCCCCCGTCTCATCCCAAATCCTTATCCTAAGCCCTTCCAAGTGCAATATAGTCATTATGGCATAGTGCTTTCTCATAATAGTTCCCTTCCCTCTCTCTTTGTCTCTAACTCTTTTTTTCTCTTCTCTCTCTTTTTCTCTATTTCTGTCTCTCCGCCTATGGAACAGCTTATGTATATATCGCAATGTGTTTTCCTCTTCATTATAGCACCGCTCCTGTGCCAGGTAAGTCCACTACGGGCTCACCATAGCCCGTGCTACTTGCCCCGCTCCTGTGCCAGGTAAGTCCACTATGGGCTCACCATAGCCCGTGCTACTTACCCCGCTCCTGTGCCAGGTAAGTTACGGGCTCACCATAGCCCGTGCTACTTGGAACTTGTTCCGAGTAGCTGAATCTATAACAACAACACATCCTCTTCATTATCATTGAATGTTTAACATTATTATTACTATATTTTTATTGCTGTTATTTAGTTAACATATTATTATGTTTACCAAATATAATTACTTCTGTTATCGTCCCCACGCTAAAATAGTTCGAAGGGTTTCATTGATGTGATTGACATCTTCTCTCTTGGGATCTAAGAGAGTCGGTTTGCAATCCTCTGCATTGGCGCTGCTCTTTAGTATCGTATTCAGGATCTTATCTTGAGGTTATCTTGAGATGATTTCGGGGCTTTAGTGTCCCTCCAGGAATGTCACCTCCAGGAAGCAGCCCGTGACAGCTGACTAACACCCAGGTACCTATTTTACTGCTAGGTAACAGGAGCATTAGGGTGAAAGAAACATTTTGGCAATTTGTCTCCGCCTCCACCGGGGATCGAACCCGGAACCTCAGGACTGCGAATACGAAGCGCTGTCCACCCAGCTGTCAGGCGCCCTGTGGTACTCAAAGCTGTCTGGTAACCCCAGGAGTATGGTGGTCCGTGATGGTGACCAGAGGTGGATGACGCTGAGGTCTTACAAGCAGAGGTGGATGACACTGAGGTCTTACAAGCAGAGGTGGATGACGCTGAGGTCTTACAAGCAGAGGTGGATGACGCTGAGGTCTTACAAGCAGAGGTGGATGACGCTGAGGTCTTACAAGCAGGGTGGATGACGCTGAGGTCTTACAAGCAGAGGTGGATGACACTGAGGTCTTACAAGCAGAGGTGGATGACACTGAGGTCTTACAAGCAGAGGTGGATGACACTGAGGTCTTACAAGCAGAGGTGGATGACGCTGAGGTCTTACAAGCAGAGGTGGATGACACTGAGGTCTTACAAGCAGAGGTGGATGACGCTGAGGTCTTACAAGCAGAGGTGGATGACACTGAGGTCTTACAAGCAGAGGTGGATGACGCTGAGGTCTTACAAGCATAGGTGGATAACACTGAGGTCTTACAAGCAAAGGTGGATGACACTGAGGTCTTACAAGCATAGGTGGATAACACTGAGGTCTTACAAGCAGAGGTGGATGACGCTGAGGTCTTACAAGCAGAGGTGGATGACGCTGAGGTCTTACAAGCAGAGGTGGATGACACTGAGGTCTTACAAGCAAAGGTGGATGACACTGAGGTCTTACAAGCAGAGGTGGATGACACTGAGGTCGTACTAGTGGTGAGCACAACTTTATGGACCGAGGAACCAACACGGCGGAAACGACACGTGAGGAGATCGTCGCCCAGATCTGTGACCACCAGACCAAGTGATGATCTTGACCCGTTATAACCAACTTGTCTAAGAACTCATCACACCAACTTGTCTAAGAACTCATCACACCAACTTGTCTAAGAACTCATCACATACTTGTGCCCGCTGGTTCATGACGCTCACAGCTGGAGATGCTGACAGTGATTCTGATATAACGCCTCATGAAGATATTGAGTGAGATATGATACCGGATCACTCAATGCCCTGACACTAAGGCCGAGAATACGCAAAAAAGAGAAATGATAAACGTTCGTCCATTGTGGAACGTCCTTTGTAGAGTCGAATAGTGGGTTATTGAGAGTTACCACACACACTATGGGGATAACCTAACTTAACCTAAGGTTAGGTTAGGTTAGGTTAGACCTAACCTTGTAGACTCCTCGTCTACACACATCACATTCCATGGAAGAGGAGGGATGGACGTGACATCACCTGTGGGCTAGCCAGGTGCCTAGATTCTGTACAGCACTGAAGATGTTGAATTGCACAAACGCTGATGTACCAAAATGAATGAATACAAAAGAAGTCAATCGTCTGGTCTGATTAGCTAAACCAAACCACATCCAGACTAACCGAACATATCCTAATATTATACTTATTATCCTGCAGGAGATCTGAAGCCTTCGAGGATTCAATTGAATCCCAGGTTACATTATTTAGCATATCTTGGTTCAGTGGTTTAAGGCGTGTGCTTGGAGTACCCATTGTTCAAGTTCGAATCCTCCTCGTGCCTCCTATTGATCCTGTCGTTGATATATCACGTTAATATGATTTCGTTGTGCATTATTATTATTGTTATGTTATTATCATTATTTTATAAATGTTGATATCTATAGACTGCTATCTATCATCAGTCAATCACAAGTCAGGAAACGTTCTCGACTCAATAAATACGGCCTCGTGTTTCTAAAAAGAGAAATAGCGGATTAAATCTTACAAAAAGAAGAGATGCAATACAAACATTGGAAAACAAAAATTTGTTGTTCACGTGACAAGACAGGGAGGGAGGAATTATGAGGGGAATATGTAGCACTATATAGCACTTGGAAGGGGTCAGGATAAGGATTTGGACGGGACGGGGGAAGGAATAGTCCAGCCACTTGGACGGTCGGGGATTGAACGTTGACCTGCATGAAGCGTGACAAGAGAGTCGTTTTGTACTGTTGTGGTCAAAATATTCCTGGTCGGAGCTGCTTGTGTTGTGGAGTGTTAGCGTATTAAAAATGCTTCAAGACGGGATTAACTTTCTTAAAAGGAAAAACTGTCTCTGACGATGAAATGGCTGCAGTTACCTACCTAATGATAGTCACAGGAGTAATGATGGTTATAGTAGTGTTACTAGATGTGTAGTTATAGTGATACTAGTAATCGTAGTAGAAGCCCGAAATGTTATGGGTAATAGTGGCTTTAGGCATTGTATGTACTAGCTCTAACTATAAATCCAACATTATGTTTGTATCTCATCTTGTATGTACTTTACCTGAATAAACATTTTGTTTTTGATTTGATTTGATTTGATGAGCAGTAGTGACGTTATCATATCCTCTCTTCATGCAGCATCTTGTACGTACGTTGTTCGTGAATTCTTTAGTATAATGTTGCAAAATTGTCTTTTTAATTCGTCATTGTTCAACCCTCCTTTTCGCTACCTCACTCGTACCTATTGCTCACTGATCATCCCTCTCAGCCTCTCCCCCACCGCCTATCCCCACAGCCTTTGTATCCCTCCCCAACCCAACCCCCTCTATCCCCGCTCCCCAATCCAACCGACCCTCCATCCCTCAGGGGGCCCTCCCCACCATCACCAACCCCACTACTTGTAACTACTTCTGATCCAAATACGTGAAGGAGGTGGAGGCGGGATTAGTAGCGCCTGTTGAGCAC
>WNGS01003388.1:8112537-8129963 GCA_020271785.1 Procambarus virginalis
AAAACTTGTACTTGTAATTCATGGGAGTAAACTCTGCCCAGCCATGATTTGCAAGCGGCTAAAAATGCGACCTTTATGTCAGGTAGAGTGTGTGTGCTCCTGCCGGTGGTGGGTAAGATGGGTTGGCGCTTGCCTAACACTCCTTACCTAGCGGTGAGTACGTGGAGGTTATCTTGAGATGATTCTTGAGGTGATTTCAGGGCTTTTTAGTGTCCCCGCGGCCCGGTCCTCGACCAGGCCTCCACCCCCAGGAAGCAGCCCATGACAGCTGACTAACACCCAGGAACCTATTTTACTGCTAGGTAACAGGGGCATAGGGTGAAAGAAACTCTGCCCATTGTTTCTCGCCGGCGCCTGGGATCGAACCCAGGACCACAGGATCATAAGTCCAGCGTGCTGTCAGCTCGGCCGACCGGCTAGGTGTGGTCTAGCTTTGTATATGTCTCGTCTACGAACCTTGATGAATCATTCTGTGTTTTATTTTGTTTCACGACGTTCAAAATCGTTGCCGAATCTGCTCTTACGAGTGTAGCGGGAGGTGGATCCCGCGACTTCTTGAGTAAATCTCACTTGTTGATCACCCGTATCGGGTACAAAATGTTCTTTCATTCATTTGACACATAATCCTTGAAAGAAATTTGCTTCCTGTGTCTTCTTGTCCTCTTTTCTCTTAGCTTAAACAGGCTGTACTTGTCTTCCTTGTCAATTCCTCTCGGTATTTTGTAATGTATGCCAGCGTCCTATATGATACCTATAGCATCCTGATTCTCTCTACCTCTGATGTTGGTGGAATAATATCCACTACCAGAGATATTGACGTGCCTGGTTCCTGTAGTTATTTTCCCCTAATGTCATCAATTTCATCTGTTTAGTATCTTTTTCTCATCTGTGTTAACTTACACTTGTTAGGGTTGACTTTAAACAGACATGTGTCTGACAAATCTTGTAGTTTGTCTAGAACTTCATGTAGTTCTCTGCAGTCCTCCTCGGGTTTTATATTCCTCTACCAACTTTGTGGAAGTTACGATGGTGGTGATGGGATATTTTAGCGAAGGTGGATAGGTATTGTGGGGGTGTAGGATGGTTGTTTAAGTGTTATTGTCAGGTAGGCTGATGGTGTCAGTGACAGCATTAATGGTGTTGAGGTTGGTGGTAGTTGTGGTGGTGGTGGTGGGGGGGATTTGTTCGTGTTGGTAGATGATATAAGAATTGTGGTGATAGTGGAGCTCGTGGGAGTGGTGGTGGGGGCTAGAGAGGTGGTGGTCGAAGAGCTGGTGGTAGAGGTGGTGAAGGTGATCGATCATGTTGGTGGTAGTGGTGAGAGCGGCAGTGACAGGGTCATGGGTGGTGAACGGTGGTGCTGTGTGTTCGCCGCGGTAGCAATGATGGTTGCAATATTGGTTTGTGTGTCTACGATAATTGTCGTAATGGTGGTTTTTATCATAGATAAATGCACATAAATACATAGAATCTTTCAAGCACATATAAACGCACGCCCGCACGCACGCGCGTCTCTGTACCTCCACTCACCTTCTGCTACACGTTGGAATTTATCAAGTTCATTAATTTCCTCCAGCATTTTACTCTGAACCCAAAAATCCGCGGTGAAATTCCCGGAGCAGATAACAAGGCCATTAAACGCACATCTACAACCATCAGTCTTGGACAATTTTATTTTAACGCTAAAACTCTGTCTGGTTGTTTTTTATAGGACGTACAATCACCTGCCCTGACCGTTGCCAGATTGTACTTTTGGAGAGAGAGAGAGAGAGAGAGAGAGAGAGAGAGAGAGAGAGAGAGAGAGAGAGAATCAAACATGCAGAGACGCAGACAGAGAGTCGTGGAAGATAGACAGGCTGAGATAAATGCGTATCTGTATATATGTACATAATAAATAAAAAAAACTAACACAGAATAACTTGAAACTATTCCCCTCTCCCATAAATGTTTTTCGACAGTGCACAACCTGCAGTCCAAGACTACAAGTAAAAATACTAAATAATAATAAAAAATAAAAGCGTAAAGCCTTAAATACAGTAGGGACCTTTCCACCGTACCTGTGATTACCTTATGTTACATACACCATTTTCTCTTCAATAGCATAAGGTCAACATTATATATATATATATATATAATATATATATATATTATATATATAAATATATATATATATATATATATATAATATTTTCTCAAGGATTTGTGAACAATTTTCGCTCCTAAACATTTACTTGGCGTATTTCTGTTCTGATATGTTAGTTTTTATGTCTGTCACTGTTGGCATGACATCTCTGGTGTCACTGTTGGTTTGAAATTTCTGGTGTCACTGTTGGCATGACATTTCTGGTATCACTTTTGGTATGAAATACCTGTTTCCACAATATGTCACCTGCATTTCTTTGATAATAAACTGCTAAATAAATTTAGTCAATCTAGTCACAATGTGTAGAGACGAGAGACGGGCAGCAGTCTCTCCTAACACCTTGAAAACCAAAAATGAGTCGCATTTTTACCATGTCTTTGTCATCACGATCAACTCAAGTTGGAGAAACAGACAGGCGTGACAAGTAAGGTGCTCCAGGGGATAAGGGAGTACCTAAGCAACGGAAAATAATTAGTGGAAAGGGGTGAGACTGCAGATGTCACCAGCGGAGTCCCACAGGGTTCTGTACTCGGACCAATCTTTTTTTGTCTGATATACGTCAATGATCTTCCAGAGGGTTATTGAGAAGGATTAAGATAGAGGAGGACAGCATGAGACTAGAATATGATCTGGACAAACTGAAGGAAGGGGTTCAACAAATAGCTACTAGAGTTTAACTCAAGCAAGGGTAAAGTAATGAAAATAGGTGTAGGGACCAGGACGCCAGATATAAGGCATCATTTGGGAGATGAAATCCTTCAAGAATCAAAAGAGAAAGATCTTGATGTTGACATCACACCAGACTTGTCCCCTGAAGCCTACATGAAAAGGATATCATCAGCGGCATATGCTCGGTTGGCCAACATAAAGACTGCCTTCAGAAACTTGAGTAAGGAAACATTCAGGATCTTGAATACCACATATGTCACACCTGTCCTGGAGCATGCAGCTCCAGCGATTGAGTTCGTATCTAGTCAAATACAAGACGAAGTTAGAGGAAGTTCAGAGGTACGCCACTAGAGTAGTACCTGAGCTGAGGGATATGACATACGAGGAAATACTACTGAACTAAACCTCACGTCATCAGAAGACAGAGGAGTTAAGGGGAGACATGATAATCATCTACAAGATTCTCAGGTGAATTGACAGGATAAACAAACAAATAATTTACGGCGGGTGGTACACGAACAAGGAGACAGTTGGAAACTTAATACCCGGATGAACAACGAGACATTATAAATAGTTTTTGCAGTGTCAGAGTAATTACAAAGAGAATGCATTTAGGCAGTGACGTGGAGGCAGACTGCATACACAGTTCCAAACGTAGATACGAGAGAGCCCAATAGGTTTCGGGAAGAGGTGTCGGCATAGGGAAATAGAACCGGAGAATTTGCTGTAAACAACCGATGGCTAGAAAGGCGGGATCCAAGAGTCAATGCTCGATCCTGCAGACATAAATAGGTGAGTACAAATAGGTGAGTACCAATTGATTGATGGCTGAGAGGCGGAACCAAAGAGCCGAAGGTTAACCCCGGAAGCATAACTAGATGAGTACTAGCTGAGTACATACAAAAATATATTTCAATAATAAATTATAAAAAATATAATTGAACAATTCCTAAGGCAAGCTCACCATCAATGACGTCACGAGACATCAATAAGAACCAACTGGTGAGCAAAGCTATAACGTCTTCAGTAACGACCTCGGGGATCACATATGACAAGACTTTTGGACAATTTTGCGGAAGTCGGCAGCTGGATGGTTTGGTCGGGTGGGGGGCGCAGGCAGGCAGGGAGGGGAGCTTGACGTGTCATGTCTGTGGCCTCGGTCGGGTGTCGGGTGAGCAGTCACAACAGTATCGGGTTGCTGGTCGGTGGCGATAACATTGCAGACCGACCCGTCGTTTACGGTTGGTCGTGTTACAGGAGAGGACCTCCACCTCGTCCCTCTCATTAGCTGGTAGGGGGACCGGCCTTCTCTTGTCTCCTCCTGATCCTCCTCCTCCTCCTGCTGCTCCTGCTGCTCCTCCATGTTCCTTGTATCGGCGCCGGAACTGTGAATTAAACACCAGCGGGGTTTTGTTGGTGATGAGAGGCTGCCTCTAAAGTTTCCTCTCAATTTGCTTCCTCGTGGTGACAATGAGCCACAATTACCCATCGTGGTAATTGTGATCTTGCTGTGATATAATCATGCCGTTGTTAAACTGATATTGGTATACCGTATACCTACCAGATTCAGGTATTTATCATTATTAATAACTGATTATTGCTGATAACGGGAGGTTAATTTCACTTTGGCTTCATTTTGATTTTGTTCGGTGATTGTGCACCCCATACATTTTCGTTGTCCTCCTGAAATTAATTTTTATAACAGGTGTTAGGCAGGTGTTTCGTCCGTCTGGTCTTGGGTATATGCGCCTATATCCAAATTTTCATTTTTTTTTTAAATGTTGAGCATTGACTTGAAATGTTTAGTCAAATTACTTTTTTGTCTTAAATAAAAGATGATTCTAGGGTCAGTCTTAGCTCTTTTTGTGGTCTTTTAGACTCTATATATTCCTGTCTTTAGCAGGTTCTCTTTACACATCAGTCGGTCAAATGCCTGAAGTTCAGACTTATTATTGAAATTATCGAAAGAAATACATAATTATTTTCTTCAATAGCTTGCTTGATCTTAACAAATGACTGTAATTCTATGAAACATTGGATTGAATTTAAAATTTCATTTTGGCTGCCCCTCACATATGTCTCCCTGTATCTATAGAGGCCGCTCATCTGATCACTATCGCTCTGGACCTAAAAAAAAAGTGCACTTCAATAGGCCTATAGCGCCCACAATCCGACCTCCACCATATGTGAATTTGACAATCTGGTAGGCCTGTTGTGTGGTTTGGCTGATAAGAGCTATGCCTGTGGCCGGAGGAAAGGTTTAGTATAAACCATTCTATGGAGATTTTGAAGGACAATTAAACCCGTGTATCTCTTTTACCAATATATTTATTTGTGAGTCAATATTTTCCTGCCCATCGTGGTATCCTCTCAAACCAATCTGTCATGTATATTTAGCTTAAAAAATAAACACTAAAAATAATATTTCTTTCGAAAATGGAATAGAATCTGTTCGGAGCATTCTCTCTCTCTCTCTTTACACCAGAACAAAATTCAGTTTTCACTCTCATTTGACGACGAGCCCTGCCTCCTGCGACCCAGGGTCACACTATATGGGTAATAGAGCGGTCCCTGTTTAGTACAGGATGCTGGGGGGAGGGTTAAGAGCTAAGTGTCAGGGCGAGGGGGTGAGGACGACTGAAAAGGGACGTAACAACGCCATTTGATGTGTAAAAGTGTCATTTTCCACAGTGAGTCAACAGTGTACACCATGGCATAGAAAGTGCGATGTCTCCGCCGCGGTAATGACGCGGTGTTGCTCCACTGAGCACAGTACAGGAGGAGGTTCTCCGCCGGAGTGAATGGAGTGATAACATCACTCTTCAGTGCTCCCCTACAGAAACCAANTACTCACTAAAAATTCTTGCTGGGGTTGAGCTTTGGGTTTTTGGTCCCGCCTCTCCACCGTCAATCAACTGGTGTACAGATTCCTGAGCTTCTCGAGCTCTATCACATCTACATTTGAAACTATGTATGAAGTCATCCTCCACCACATCACTGCCTAGTGAATTCCATTTACTAACTATTCTGACACTGAAAAAGTTCTTTCTAATTTCTCTGTGGCTCATTTGGGTAATTCTGTGTGTGTGTGTGTGTGCTCACATAAGTGTATTCAACAAACTGTACTTTGTGAGTTGAGCCTCAGCTCTTTGGTCCCACCTCACAATCTTAAATCAGCATGTGATCCTTCCTCCCTACTTTCTCTTCCCCTTTCTGTTTGGCTTCTATTTGCCAGTTGTATGCTTCGCTTCGTCTGTCGCTTTCTAATCCCTTTATCATCTCACTGGTTATCTAGCATCTCTTCTTTCTCCCCTCTTTGGCTAAATAACTACCTCCTACATTCTCTATTTTTACCTAAGTTCATCGGTTACCACTTCTGGTAATACTGTGAGTACCTATAACCACCAAGAACAAATGAAAGACGACCAGGGGAAAAATCTGCGAGAAAAGCTTGGAGCAGATTAGGGATCACGTTATTGAAATTAACTGTGTAGAAATCTGTGTATTTATGACTCGAAGTCATATGGTCTCCATAGCTGTAAATCATTCCAAACTCTATGATCGTGATAGGATTCGAACGTAGGTGCAAGGCCATGGATCACCTGCCAATGTACTGATACACAGTACTGATACAACGCCACCGTCGATTGGCTTCGATGACGGAGTGGTATCAGTACTGTGGTCTCCTCACATTCCTGGGAGGCCAGGGGGTGTTAGGAGACCAGAGGAACCGTCTTCTGGTCTACTAACGTCTTTTCTTGGAACTTTTTCTCATTCACACTTGATTCACTTATTGCTTCGCCCTAGGTCTTCCCTTACCCTAGGTCTCCACACACCCTAGGTCTTCCCTTACCCTAGGTCTCCCCACACCCTAGGTCTCCCTCATCTCTACCCTCATCTGGGCCCCGCCCTCGTGCTTGTGTGTGTGCCCAGCACGAGGCACTCCACCATTACTGGACCAATAGCTCAAAGCAAGGATTTAGAGCAGGGGTGGATGAAGCTGGTTTTAAAAGCCTATTTTATTGGCTATGTTATTGGCCATTTTATTGGCATTGATATTGGGCACCTTATGATTTATAAGGCGTGGTTCCCAGTCCAAACTGGACATTTTTGTTTTTTTATCTGGAGGTAATAAAATACGATTCTTTCATGTTTGGCTCGTAGGTGTCCTGTGCGATTCGATGATTGTGAATGTTGGGAGGATTGGGTCGAAGGCTGTTGAGCCGGATCGGATTGGGATTTGCATATGGCTTATGTTTAATTGTTTAAATACTGTATTTCTTCATTTTTATTACCGTTCCTATTCCTGGGTGTAAGAATAAAGTGACCCTTGGTATATTACACCAGTTTGGTCCCTAAAATCTCCTTTATTTCTCACGTTGGTGGATCTGACCATATTTTAGGAGAGGCGTCTTGTTTATGCTTTTCTTTTGTCATTCTAGTAACTGTATCTCCGTTTATTACAATTCTGTCTTTGCACAATATACTTTATATGCTCTTTGGTTGTGTTTAATCTCTCGTATGTGTTAGCTGGCTTTCTCTGTCTCTTTATCTTTCTCTCTCTGGCATTTTCTCTCTCACGGATTGCAAAGTCCTTAAATTCTCTCTCTCTCTCTTGTCCTAATGTTTCCATCTTCTCACACACTATCATTCCCCTTTTCGGTCCATCACCCTGGTCCATCATCCCTTTCTGACCCTTCTCGCGCCGTGCCAGGATTATATTCCTTGCCCTCCCCTCTTCATTGACTATTCTCGAACCTTACCAACTCTTCCTGTGTGTGTGTCTCTCTCTCTCTTTTTCCATTTTCTCACGTCCCATCTGCACCATCTCCCCCTCTGTCCCTTCTTATCCTCCTTATCTATTGCGCCCTTTGGTTCCCAGATGTCGTGATTATCCATCATCATTTGCACCGACTCTATCAGCGCCATCACCATCATTTTAAACATCACCATCCCCAGCTTCACTATATTCCATGCTACACCAGCGCCTCTGCTCTCCCGTTACCCTGCTGGAGTCACCATATCTCTGGTGGCCATCACCATCAACGCCGCATCACGTTGGGAGATCGACGTTGCCTCAGCATACCGAACACAGCATTGTCATCTGACTCCATTTATAAGCAGCGAAGTCGTCAGTTACCACTTTTAGATGTGATTCTTTTCCGCCACCGTCAACTGCTGTCTCTAGAGACAGTAATACTCATCTTCTCATGAGTACTGCTGTCTCTAGAGACAGTAATATTAATTTGATCATGAGTACTGCTGTCCCTGCTGTAGCTGTCAGGTGAAATACAGTCGATAGCGTGGCTATAAATCTATGTTGTTGGTAACATTAAGATTCATGGCGAACATGCGTCTATATCACTAGCGAGGGAAGCGATGAAGTTCTTCAGCGTGAGGTCGGCCAGATCACTTTCTGATTAATTAGTTGGCCCTTCTTGCTAGATAATTCCGGTTGTAGTTTCTGCACTAGTTACATACACGCGGCTTGGTCAACACTCTTCTGGTACTGTTATGTAGGTAGAAGGTTTCCACACCTTATAACACTGATACATGACAATTAGCTTGTGATGGCATTAAGTATTCAGCATCGCCCATATCCGTGTTGACTATTAGAATGTATCCAGTGGAGATTATGTACTCACCTAATTTTACTCACCTGGTTGTGCTTGCGGGGGTTGAGTTCTTGCTCTTGGGTCCCGCCTTTCGACTGTCAATCAACTGGTGTACAGATTCCTGAGCCTACTGGGCTCTATCATATCTATATTTAAAACTGTGCATGGAGTCAGCCTCCACGACATCATTTCCTAATGCATCTTCTGCAAATATCGATAATATCGATATTTGGATTTCAACCCCCGTAGTTATGTTATTGACATATTGATAAATAGTTTGCGTGTGTGAGAGAACATGAGAATGAATACAAAAAACACAAACAACTGTAACTCAAAACTCACAAACAAAATTCTCCACCTGTCCCTGTTGCCAGGGAGAAAAATATCAACAATTGGAGAATGTAAATAATAAAGCAACGATTTAAATTCCGACTAAAGTCGAGTCAAACGTTAACATTATATATTTTCTCGACCACTGTTTTCCATCTGTATCAGGGAGCATACTCAGCTGAGGCTTCCACCACAGACACACAGTACTAGTCGTCTCCTGGAAGCCTCCGTGTCGTCAATCATCCGCGCCAACCGTCGACACAGACATAAATTCTCTACCAGACGACACCGTGAGGACGTCCTCGGGAGCCGTATATCATGCCATCGGAGCGCACCTAGATCGTTCCTCAAAATAATCACTGGAGGAAGCTCATGTTTAGCCCAGAGGCCTACCCAGAGGTCTACCCAGAGGCCTGCCCAGAGTGGCAAGGATCTCCGAGGCCCAGGTAGGACAGTCGGGGTTCCTTCTCGATTCACCGTCGTGAATTCCTAGTTTGAATCACTAGGGCGGTACTGAAATGATTGTCCTTTAACATAATGTTCCTGTTTACCTAGCAGTTTGTAGGTGCTCTAGAGTTAGTCACCTTGCTGAGAGGTTGCATCCTGCGAGGGGGTCAGTAATTCGACCCTGGGAGCGAAATATATTTACATTTGTGTTGTCAAAATAGTGGGTTATTATTCCATTGATTGACATATATTGACCACACACACACCACACACACACACACACACACACAACACACACACACAACACACACACACACACACACACACACACACACACAGGCAGTAGGTAGTGATGTGTTGGAGGCTGACTCCATACACAGTTTCAAATGTAGATATGATAGAACCCAGTAGGCTCAGGAAACTGTACACCAGTTGATTGACCGTTGAGAGGCGGTATCAAAGAGCCAGAACTCGACCCCCGCAAGCACAACTAGGTAAGTACAACTAGGTGAGTACACACACACACACCACACACACACACACACACACACACACACACACACACACACACACACACCACACACACACACACACACACCGAAAAAAACACCAAAAAACAAGAGCGACATGATTTAGGGCCGACCATAACGGCGGAGAGAATAGTGTTGGTATCGACAATAACGGAGACAATAACATCAATAACTGGGGACACAGTAGGCACCATAAACACGGCCGACAAGCATTGGAGCTGCGATAACCACAATAACAAGGACAATAGCATTAATAGCAGCAATAGCCACGCTAACTGCGGCTATACCAGTCAAAAAGATGGCCCTCTGCTTCGCCAGCTAAATGGTCCACAAGCTCTCATTAACTATTGATTACTTGAGTTACAGAATAAAAGTTCCAACATAACTCAACGAGTATTGAAATAAATAAGGAAATAAGTCCTTTAAAGTATGAGAATATTGATATTGAAATAATGCAATATATATATATATATATATATATATATATATATATATATATATATATATATATATATATATATATATATATATATATATGTATATATATATATATATATATATATAATATATATACTTATATATATATATATATATATATATATATATATATATATAATATATATATATATATATATATATATATAGCAATAACGCTATGAACACAGTTGTCAGTTGAAAGCAGAGAATATGAAAATCAAATACTTAAAATAATTGAAAACAGGATTTTCTGCAATTTCAACAAAGAACGTGACACTCTTTTTGAGGAGGCGAGAGTGTGAGAAATGCTGACAGATTCAATCATCAATTTCATCCCATCCGCATTCTGTACATTCCAACTTCATAACGTAGAGGTCACAATACAACTCTTTAACGACGGGTTTGGGCAGATCAAGCAATCCAAGACCGGCTAATGTCGAGTCGGAATTTTGAATTCTCTTTCTAAGTCATGGAATGAGAAAATACAACATTTCTGAAAATACAAATGAGATCGTGTGAGAGGATAGATCTCTCATACTTGGAAAACGGGGATGAGAGATTGGGAGATGCATATAGATATAGATGTCTATATCTATATGTCTATGTCTATGTCCCTCTATATAGATGCATCTGGTTATTGCTCAAATCCTATAGATATAGATGTCTATATAGATATAGATGTCTATATCTATATGTCTATGCCTATGTCCCTCTATATAGATGCATCTGGTTATTGCTCAAATGCTTCAAGACACTGTGCATATCTTGAAATATTTGACCCCCTCAGTTTGCATACAGAATCATTAAAGTTCGGAATCATTAATTATTTTTATGTCCAGCGACAGCCGATGCTATACCATCAACTCCACTGTACCAACTACACATCCGAATGTTGAACGAATATGCTGTAAGTAAATGCAATACGGATATGCTTGAACGAATATATGCGGTTGAAGGAGAAAATAGCATACACTCAAACATCTCTCAGTGTTCATCTTCTGTCTCACACTGACGCTCCACATCCTCAATGAGAAATATTGAATAGCAAAGGGGACATGACATATCTCACACTGACCCCCACTTGAGGCACAAAGGATTCTTCAGTTGAGATAACACCTCACAACAGAAAAATGAGGGCTAGCAATAGGCACTCAACAGCGCTGCTAACACACATCTCGCACTGTCACTCTCAGTCTCAACCGGGAACCATGACGTGATGGCCCTAGTCGCTTGCCTTGTGGCTATCGGGATATATATTGTGTTGACCAGACCACACACTAGAAGGTGGAGGGACGACGACGTTTCGGTCCGTCTTGGACCATTCTCAAGTCGATTGGGAATGGTCCAGGACGGACCGAAACGTCGTCGTCCTTTCACCTTCTAGTGTGTGGTCTGGTCAACATACTTTAGCCACGTTATTGTGACTCATTGCCTGCATATATATTGTGTCTTATTTTCCACTCAGGTCAGTGTTTTATTGGTAGGCAGTCGTATTCTCTCGCTCTGAAATTGAAATAAGTTTATTGAGGTAAAATACACACAAAGGGATGAGGTAGTTCAAGCTATTCTCACCCCGTTCAGTACATCGTGTTAATACATACATAGATACACATCACAAGCAATGAACGTATTACCGAACATTCTGAGAGATAAACATATACATTTCCTCTTTTACACAAGTACTCTCGCTATGGTCCTCGTGCCTCGAACCGTGTCTTGAAATTTGTCGATTGGCTTCCCAGCTTTGTGAACATCCCCCTGACGTTTGACGTTTCTGCTGCGTTTTTGTTGCAAAACTTCCACGCTAGTAATTTTGTAACTAGCTCATCAAGATTGTAACTTGCCTAACTAAATGAATTGTGGGGTTCAGTCCCTGAGCCCATTGTGTGCCTCTGTAACCCTTTCCACTACCGCCCACAAGATGGGTATGGGGTGCATAATAAATGAACTAAACTAACTAACTAGTGTTTGTCTTAGTCGTTGAATAAACTTAACTCTTATTTTCCCGTTTCTTTTGTGTTTTTTTTTTCTCCGAAATTTCCAGTTTCCTTGCACAGTTGAGGCGCTGATTTCGACGTAACATTCCTAATCGTCATTTTGTATTTGTCTGAATACTTGAATTATTTTTACAGCATAAAAGAATATTTCAACAATACATTTTTATCATTTGATGCATGCGGATACAGACAATGCAAAAGTAGACAGATAGACACGAACACACTCAATGGAGGAAATAACTTAACTTTGTTAGTTTTTTTTAAGTTTAGTTCATTTATTATTCACCCCATACCCATCTTGTGGGCGGTAGTGGAAAGGGTTACAGAGGCACATAATGGGCTCAGGGACTGAACCCCACAATTCATTTAGTTAGGCAAGTTACAATCTTGATGAGCTAGTTACAAAATTTGTGAGGCAGGATTTGCTGTTTGTAAGTATATGTATACACGTGTAATCACATCTAGGTGAGTTTACAGACACTCGCACTTACATCCTGAATCTCAGACTTTGATATAATTCAGTGACTAGGTGACAGAAAGTTTGCAAGACAGAAAAGTAGAGTGATTGTATTTTTATTTTTGTCAGAGTGCCTTTCATGAGGTTGTCTTGAGATTATTTCGGGGCTTAGCGTCCCCGCGGCCCGGTCCTCGACCAGGCCTCCTTTTTGTTACACTTCCCCCAGGAAGCAGCCAGTAGCAGCTGTCTATCTCCCAGGTACCTATTTACTGCTAGGTAACAGGAGCATCAGGGTGAAAGGAACATTTTGCCCATTTGTCTCCGTCTCCACCGGGGATCGAACTCGGAACCTCAGGACTTCGAATCCGAAGCGCTGTCAGGCACCTTCAAGACAGTTCCCCAATCAACTTTTATGCTGAAGTTAGAGAAACTCACGAGAGTGACAAGTAATGTACTACAGTGGATAAGGGATTACCAAATCAATAGAAGATGATTTCATCAGAGGGGTTGAGATGTTCACAGGAGCGACTATCAAAATCCTCAGATTAGGCAAAATTGTAATTAATTTTGTCAATAAAGATGTTAATAATAATAATAAAGTCAGTATTTAGGGGTCTATGCAATTCCTAATTTATGACTTTCAAAGGATAGACTGCTCTCTATCAGTAGTTTGCTAATGATACACATATTATGCAAATGATACAAACGGAGAAAAAAATGTAAGACACTATTTGAAGACCTTGTTTGGTTGAACGAAAGACCTAACAGATGGCTCACAGAATTTAATTCCTTCAATTGTATAGTAATGAATTTTTGTTCAGGAAACTTCGAGCCGGACATTAGGTGCGAAATAGTAAGGAAAATCTTCCTGGAAATGGAAAAAACAAACCTTGGATGATATAATACTGAATCTATTTTATGAAGTCCACATAAACCGGATTCTGTACCATGCAAGGCTGGTCAAGGCAAAAACTGGATTCAGAAATCTGAACAAGGAGTCGTTTAGCATCCGTTAAACCGAAAACGTCTGAAACGTTTTTAAATATTCGATGCTAGCGTAGCGTCCATATCTCCCCAAACACGAAGTAAAGGTAGGCAAATATCCGAAGTATACATGCATAATAGTCCCAGAACTTGATAGATGTGTTAAGAATAACTTAAGGGAAATATCTTAATAAGAAACATTATTCCTGTGACGCGAGGAATTATTTGTTCGCTGCCACATTTTAGATAAATGGAATGAAGAGAGAAGTGGAGTAATGAAGGCATCAACTGTAGATAGGCCAGGGCCAAGAGGACACGGAATCTGTATACCAGTCGACTGATAGTTAAGGGGGGAACCGAGAGCCAAAGCTCAACTACAATCGCAGCTGGTTTTATAGGCTAGTATACCCACGTGTGTTATAGAGGTTCCAGCAGATATTAAGGTAGGTATTGAGCTGAGCCATTATCCACGAGTCAGCACACATGAGTATTCATAGCTTCAAGAAGACCTGAAATCGATATGGTTTGACTAAACGCTTCTTGAAGTCAGCTGCAGCACGTGTAAGGACACATGCCTCTCTCACCAGAGGCACACATTAACAGAGTAACATCAGCGTAAACTGCTTTCAGGAACGTAGACAAGGACGCCTCAGAATGCTTGGTGCTGCTTATGTAAGTTCAATGGTAGAATTCCCAGCCCAAATTTGAAAACAAAGCCAAAAAATTCATGGAATAAAACTAGAAACAATCTAAAACTAGAGAATTCAATTCTAGAGAAAACTAGACTAGAGAAAACAATTCTCTAAAACTAGAGAATTGCTAGGGGGAAAACATTCCTGAACACACACGTCTGAACTACGAGGAAAAGTCGACTTAATTTGACAGTCCTACACTGGAGGAGGAAGGGAGGAGGGGGGAGGAAGGAAGAAACAAGACAACGATGCAATGATCACAACATACAACATTCTGAGAGCCATATAGGCAAAGTGTAAATAGGAAATAATTCACACGAGTAAGGAGCAGGACAAGATATCAGAGTTGGAAGCTGGAGACCTATATGTATAACGTACAAGGCCATTGGAAGAGTTGTGAGTAAAACAGATCACACCTGATTGATACCTGGTTGATGGGGTTCTGGGAGTTCTTCTACTCCCCAAGCCCGGCCCGAGGCCAGGCTTGACTTGTGAGAGTTTGGTCCACTAGGCTGTTGCTTGGAGCGGCCCGCAGGCCCACATACCCACCACATACCCATCACAGACTCATACTGTGATTCAGAGGGCCAAGACGAAAAACAGAAACCAGAAGGTTAATACAAGTGTGTGTGTGAGAATCTACGAGCTTCCATAACAATCACTGATCGATCACAACACTTAATGGTCAGATTTGTGTCAGTTGTACAGGCTGAACCACAGGATCGGTACTGTACCCCGGTATTACTATTGTAATACCTCGACTGTTATTGGTTGTAGTAAGGAAGTGGAGATAAGCAAATCTTCTTAGGCTTGGTTTATTGTAAGGAACACAGACCCTCCCTTCATTAACGCTGCGATATGACCTATAGCGCCCTGGGTACTCCAGAGTCACTCTGGCCCTGTAGCTATGACGCCGGAGACCCAGTGGCTGTATGATTGGTCGACGTCCGACCGTTCACAGATTGAGAGATGACACGAGCGCCAGCAGTTAGAACTCTACCAGAGGGTTTCTTTTCAGGCTGTGATAGCCTAAAAAATCATGATGGTTGTTGTGGTATTGAAGGCGGTAACGTGGGCGGTGGTGATGACAGTATCGATAGCTATGGTGGTCAAAGGTGTGTGAAGGACGCCAGAAATGTAGGTGTGGGAAGGAAGAAGGTAATAAGGAGAAAGAGAGAGATGGAGGCAGGGGGGCGGGGGATGGAGAGAGGAAGGGAGGGCCCGGCAGTGAGCCGTGACAGGAGAGGCAGGGCGGCTCGACAGAGGGCTGCAGAACAAAGAACAATGCATCTTGAGCCATCGGGTCTCGTGGCATGGTCAAACACTCCAAGGTTTTCTTAGTGTCTAGTGCTCAGGGTGACGGACAGCTCCACCACCCAGCCAGCCAGCTCTCTGCCGGTCAGACCTATGCCCGCGCCTCCCTGGCCACACACAGCCTCCCTGGCCACACACGGCCTAAATGGCCATACGCCTCTCTTCCCACTCGCCTCCCCGCCCATAAGACTGGCCACACACCTCCGTACTCATAAGGTCTCATGGCCACAGAGTTTCATCTATATCCTGCCCGAAACGTTTTTGCGTAATAGTGGCTTTAGGTATTGTATGTACTAGCTCTATCTATAAATTCATCAATTTTTGTATCACCCCTTGTATGTATGTATTTTACCTAAATAAACATTTGAATTTTTTGACATTTGAATAGTCTACCTTGGACACTAGTAGGAGACTGTTCTTAAAAGATTCTCCCATTTTGCACCTGCAAGATTACGTCAATTTTAGGGGTTGACAAATATTAATATTTTTGTTTGATAAGCTGTTTACTTGAGACAGTTAAGCAAGTCCCATCTATGACTGGGTACATGTGACAAGATGAACAACCCAGCGGGTTTGCTTTCTATTGGGGAGTGTTGTATATGCTGCTAAGACGTTATGTTCACTCTCAAGACGAGTATAATAAATAGATGAGATAAGTATAGATGAGTATAATAATATAAATTAAAGTAGGTCTTAACCATACTCCGAACTGACTGCAATCAGTGGAAATATAGAAATAGGCACAGAAATTGGGATGGATAAGTTTGGGTAGTTGAAATAATTAATCGAAGGTGGAGTGCATGGCGACATGATCAGGAGATAGCTGTTAGTGAAGAAGGAAATAAGTAGAAAGTTGAGAGACAGACAGAAAGAGTTTCCACAGCCCATGGTAGTATACTTCATCTTCTGCTGTGGAACTTTTATATCAACGATCTACTACACTTCGTGAAGCGCAAGACTGTGACGATGTAACTGCTGATGGCTGAGAGCCTTGTGTTACCGGTGCCAACTGCTGGTTGACCATGAACTTGGGCCAGGTGTGGAACTTTGAGACCTTGACATAAGAGTAAGTTCACCAACATCAGGCGGTGTAGAAGCTCTGATGTTCAGTCCAGTCCAACAGGACTTGAAAATATTAGTGTTGAGTTGTCTCCTACGGTTCTCCACCCCTGTCCAAAATTGTGAAGATTGATGGGGGAAGGCAATCCAGGAGAGGGGTGCATACTCAAGATGAGAACGAACTTGTGCTTCAATATAGGTTTTGCAGCCCTGCTGTCAAAAATGTATAAAATGTGCTATAGGGCTGAATGTTTCGTAGCTGCCTTTTGGGCTAGGTTAAGCATGTGGCTTTTATTGTCATTGAAGAGAAAATTCTTCCCAATAGTCATTTTCATCTCTAAGCTCTAGGTTTTTACCACTCACTTGTAAGCCTGTCCGATTTGCAAAATGTTCTCTAGTAAGTTGACCTTCACTAGAAGGTGAAGGGACGACGACGTTTCGGTCCGTCCTGGACCATTCTCAAGTCGATTGTGATGAGAAGTAGAGACAGGCAATAAATAGGCAAGAGAGAGCTGAGGAGCAAAGAGGTGTAGTAGAGGGGGATAGTAATACACAGATATGTTCTCTAGTAATTTTCATCGCCTGTGTTTTCTCGACTGCATATGTGACTTACCATCTCCTTCCCCACGATAAAATTGCTGAACGTTTGTGATTGATGACCCTTGTACCAGTTGGTACGTCTTGGTTTCCATGTTTAGAGGTTAGAGTCTAC
>WNGS01003388.1:8129988-8145368 GCA_020271785.1 Procambarus virginalis
ATTAAAATGTGAGGAACAAATATTGATCTTACACTATTGAGAGGAGTAGAATGAGTAATGACATTAATGAAATGGACATAAGGCATCGATCAGAACAAGCAACAAACCTATTTGAGCAGGAATGACCATTTCTCACAGTGGTAAACCCTGGTTCTCTTCATATCCTTCTTGTATTGCTATTGGGATCCTGTGGTTCTACTTTCTATAAAGTTATAACTGCTGGTGATGCTCATCAATAACATCTTTATGTTCCTAGAGTATATTCTGCTTAAGTTTTTTCATGTTCATTATATAGCTAGAAGTATGTCAACATTTACTGTATTAGTTGCTTTGTCTGGGAGTTCAGTTCCTCATTCTATTAGTGCTATCTTGAGGTTATCTTCTGGAGATGATTTCGGGGCTTAGCGTCCCCGCGGCCCGGTCCTCGACCAGGCTTCCTTTTGTTACACTCAACCCCAGGAAGCAGCCAGTAGCAGTGTCCTACTCCAGGTACTATTTTATGCTAGGTAACAGGAGCATCAGGTGAAAGGAACATTTTCCATTTGTCTCCGCTCCACCGGGGATCGAACTCCGGAACCTCAGGATCGAATCCGCAAGCGCTGTCAGGCCCTTCAGCTATCAGGCCCTAGGAGTCATCTACCAACTACATTTTGGGTATGGGGTCATCTACCACTCACAAGATGGGTATGGAGTCATCTACCACTCACATGATGGTTATGGGGTTATCTACCACTCACATGATGGGGTAGGGAGTCATCTACCACCACAGTGAAGGTATTGGATCATCTACCACCCACAGGTAAGTATTGGATCATCTACCACCCACAGGTGCGGAGTGTGGAATCATCAACCACACGCATGATGGGTATGAGGTCATCTACTGCCCACATGATGAGTATAGGATCATCTACCGCCCATGCAAGATGTATAGTGTCCATACTAAATGAACTTAACTAAAAAAAAACACTGTTTGGCTAGTTTGTCACAAAAACCACGATAGTCTTTAATAGGTAGTGTGAAGGGGCCCAGAGGACACTTAATTGTATCCTTTGCTTTCCACAGTGTTAATTGCATCCATGAGGTGTTTACCAACAGTGACGAAGGTGATGTGAGGACTCTTAGTTTGGTCTCGCAAGGAAGATTCCATCCCTCTGGGAATTAACTTTGTCGTCTTACAGCCGCAGTCAACATCATTTTCTGGGGAACATTGCCAGGGTGACAAAGAGGACCTCGAGGGGTCTTAGAGGGAGGTTTAGTTCTGGCAAGAGATTACCAGGCGTTTGTTAGCTGCGAAAGGGTTTATCGAGAGAGGGGCTTATGGAGAGGGGGGAGGCTTATGGAAGGAAGGGAGATTTAAATCAGGGACGTATTTAAGGAAAGTCAGGAAGGAAGGAGGAGAAGGGATTTAATGAAGGGGAAGGGATTTAATGAAGGGAAGGGATTTAAGGTAGGGGAAGGGGTTTAAGGAAGGGGAAGAGATTTTAAGGAAAGGGGTAGGGATTTAGGAACGAAGGGGTTTAATGCAGTGAAAGGGATTAAGGAAGAAAAGGGGTTTAAGGAAGGAGAAGGGATTTAAGGCACGGGAAGGGATTTAATGAAGGGGAAGGGGTTTAAGGAAGAGGAAGAAATTTAAGGAAAGGGTACGGATTTAAGGAAGGGAGAAGGAATTTAAGGAAGGTGAGAGGATTGTAATGAAGGGAAGGGGCTGAAAGGAAGGTAAAGAGATTTAAGAAAGAGGAGAAGAAATGAAGAGGAAGGGAATTGAGGTTTAAGGAAGGGGGGGGGAAAGGGGCTTTGCGGGGAGATGGCGAGCTGAAGACAAGATAAAGGAAAAAAAATTGATTTTCATCAAGGTTCCCTTCTATTGGGCCATCAAGAAGGGTAATGAGGAGCTGTGGCCTTCCCTAACGGACTCACGCTTCCCTTCACCACCTCACAACCCTCATTATATTTCCCTTCACCACCTCACAACCCTCATTATATTTCCCTCACCACGCACAACCCTCACTTATATGTCCCTTCACAACCTCACAACCCGCAGTATATTTCCCTTCACCACCTCACAACCCTCATTATATTTCCCGGCACCCAACACGCACAAACCCTCAGTATATGTCCCTTCACCACCTAACACCCGCATTTATATGGCCCTTCATACCTCACAACCCTCATTATATTTCCCTTCACTACCTCACAACCCTCATTAGATTTCCCTTCACCACCTCAAAACCCTCATTATATTTCCCTTCACCACCTCACAACCCTCACAAAACCTGTCTCGTCCAACACAACCTCCAACAACCTCACCCAACCCTCCCACCTCCCACTCTTAGCATCGAGGGCGTCGCCTGCGGGCGTGCAGGTGGAGGCATAGGTGGGTTGGGCGTTGGAGAGGGTGGGTGGGGACCGTGAAGAGGGTGGGGTGAGAGGGTGGGTGTGAGTGTGGTGGAGGCCGAGGCTGGGGGCCGAGAACACGCCTGCCACCACCTGTTGCTGCCAGTAGCTGCCATCACCCACCGTCCCTCTCTATCAGGCAGCGGCGACCCTCCCTCGGCCCCAACCCACCGCGGCGACGCCTAGCCCGCACTTCTCGCCCTTCCGGTCCAACCTCCCACAGGAGCTGGAGTTTTTAGCGCCGGCCCACCCGGCTCGTGGATATGACCCTAATGTCAATGGGCCGTAAGGAGGATGGCGTGGTAGGCGTAGAGGTGTGGGATAGGGCCGGCGTGGCTAGGAGCTGCGGTGGGCTTAGGGCTATCCATCTATGTGAGCTGTCTAGCCTGTCAGGGGCTCTGATTCATGGCAACCCACGTCGCTCCCCCTGCGACACCCAATACTTTACACGCTCGTACAACACACCACACACCATGCACAGCACGACACCACACAGCACCACAGCACGGCATGCGCAGAAATACATGTGTACGCAAGGGGACACGCATCGACATGCTGGACGCGATACACGCACACTGGGCTATATGTACACGCCCAAGGCGCTCCGTGGACACGCAGGATACACTACATATGTTAAAATATCACACTCACACACACACACACTGTCCGGTGGCTGAGCGGACAGCCCGCTGGGCTCGTGATCCTGGTTGGCCCGGGGTTCGATTCCCGGCGCCAGCAGAGAAACAAAATGGGCAGAGTTTCCTTTCACTCTAATGTACCTGTTCACCTATGTTTACCTAGGAGTAAATAGTTACCTGGGAGTTAGACAGCTGCTACGGGCTGCTTCTAGGAATGTGAATGTGTTTTGTGAATAGTTAAGTTACAGCAAACTATATGTAGTAGATGTAATAGAAACGAAAATAGATGGTAAAGGTCTTTGATTGGTGTCAAGACCTAATGAGCTCGATTCTGCAGACACAAACTCTACAAATCTACTCTACATACTCTACTCTACTCTACACACACACACAAGCGGGCCGAAAGAGCAGAGCTTCAACCCCCTGCACGCACAACTAGTTGGAAATACATACATACACAGGACTGAACAAACCACATACAAACAAGCCTTGAAAATACACATAAACCGTACCCATCTGGCCTCCTGAAGGCATGTGTATATAAAGGAAATTAAATACACGGAGGCTCAGGCAATTATGTACACCCGATGAGTAGGTCAACGGGCCACCGTGTACACCACTGTTTTCGTGTACTTTAGAGGTGTGACATGATACGGTGCTCACCATGAGCAGTTACAGTGAATACTGACGTGGGGGAGTGTGGGAGGGAGTGAATGTTGGAGTGTGGGAGTGAATGTTGGAGTGTGGGGGATGTGAATGTGGAGTGTGGTGATGAATGTGGTAGTGTGTGAGGAGTGAATGTTAGTGGGGAGGTGAATGTTGGATGTGCATGGGGGTGAATGTTGGAGTGTGGGAGTGAATGTTGGAGTGTGGGAGTGAATGTTGGAGTGTGGGAGTGAATGTTAGAGTGTGGGAGTGAATGTTGGAGTGTGGGAGTGAATGTTAGAGTGTGGGAGTGAATGTTAGAGTGTGGGATTGGAATGTTAGAGTGTGGGAGTGAATGTTGGAGTGTGGGAGTGAATGTAGAGTGTAGGGAAGTGATTGTTGGAGTGGGAGTGATTTCTGGAATGTATTCACCATGTTGTATTCACCGGAGTTGTGTGCGGGGGGGTTGAGCTCTGCTCTTTCGGCACCGACTCTCAACTGTCAATCACTCAACTACTAACAAAGATAGTTGTTAACACTAACAAAGTATGTTTTATCACACACACACCAGGAAGGGGTCCCGTCAGAAGATGTTCTACTCCCAGGTACCTAATTTACTGCTAGGTAACAAAGGCATCAGGGGGAAGGAAACTCTTCCTATTTTGTTTTTCGCCGGCTACTGGGATCGAACTCCCGAGTCCCTAGGTCCACGAGTCCAGAGCGCTCTCCACTCAGCCAGCCTGCCTCTAATGTAGGGAGTGTCGGAGTGAATGTTGCAGTGTGAGTGAATGTTGGAGTGTGAGTGAATGTTGGAGTGTGAGTGAAAACTCAATGAGCGGGCAATATGGAAATCAATGTTAAGGTGTGGAAGGAATATGGAATAAATAGTTTCCATATTCAAGGCCTGCTAATCTAAGCAAGAACAGGGTATTTCTGCTAAAAGGGGTTTATCTAGGTAGAAGAGGTAATTCCTGCTTAAATGGTGTTTATCTAGGAAAGTACAGGTCATTCCTGCTACAATGTGACTTGGTTACAAGTGCACGTAAGAATGTAATGTGAATACTGACCCATCTCACATACAGTGAAATCTCTGTGCATGACCTGACTCGCATTACTTTATTGAGTGTTAGAATGTGATGAAACTCATGGCTAGAGATGTTTAGCTCAAATTCCAAATCCTCCGTTAATGGAGCAACTTACATTACTCCTCAGCGTTTGATTGGCACTTAATATCATTAGAGATGTTCCATACTTTCGTTAAATAGATAACACTGTGTAATAGCCACTGTATTATATACAATAGTCCAGGCACACTTTATTAAATTTATTTATGCTAATAAACTTGTAATAATGTCAGCCACAATCCCAGATTCCTCTGGTGATAATTTCTTCTTCAGGACAATTACTCAATTTTCTCTTAATAATTCCTCAGGTATTAATTTATCTTAAGGTCTATGAAAAATTGGACATCAGTATATGCAGCTTATGGTACCGGAGGGGTCAGCATTTTGTTCCTGTTCTTTCTTTTGGGCACTTGTGTTTTATGATGCTCTTCCTAGTGATGGGGGCCGAGTGTACACTAAATTAACCCCATTAAGGTAGTAAATTTTCAATTGCAAGTTAACAGCATTGATCCTATACTCGCTGGATGGAGTAGAACATTGGTCTCACACTTTCTGAAGAGAAGTAGAGAGAGCGAGTAATAGCATGACTGATATGCACAAAAAGATGCAAGGCACTGATCAGAACTTGTAATAATGGATTCAAATAGGATCAATATAGATCTAGTCACAAAATACGAGAAAGTGGTTTGTAATTAGACACATTGTTGACCAGACCACACACTAGAAGGTAAAAGGACGACGACGTTCCGATTCGTCCTGGACCATTCTGAAGTCGATTGACAATCGACTTGAGAATGGTCCAGGACGGACCGAAACGTCGTCGTCCCTTCACCTTCTAGTGTGTGGTCTGGTCAACATTCTTCAGCAACGTTATTGTGACGCATCGCCTGCATTAGACACATTGTGTCTCCTACACAAAACTCTAAGTACTGTCAAGTACTGTCACTGCAGCGAAAGATTAACAAGGTTGTAGGAGTGGGTTCGACAGCTGCACCACTGAAAATTGCTGGGTGTGAACAACACCCGCCTCACATGGGCTATCAGGCCACCTGCTATATTTTTACTCGTGGCCTTGTTACTTATTGTTTCCCAATGTCACTTTGGTTTTACATTAATTTACCTGACGACCACTGTCTTTCAAGGGGGGGCTTCGATGACAAAGGGAAGCCGGTGACTTGTCATTAGTCCCCTTCTCCCCTCATTTGTCCTGATGATTTTCTCTGTCTTTGATCTTGAATTGTAGCAGTGTTTTGGCATTTACGACTTTAGCGGGTAAGCAGTTCTAGGTCTTTAGTAATCATTTTTATCTTACGATCAAAATTTTACATTTATATACTTAAAATTATATGTATGTTGTATTAAAGGGACTGCAGCAACTGTTATTTTAGGTTTCACACTCGAATCAAACCTCGTACCAAGTTTATTGGTATCATTGCAATGTGTAGTGATACGCCCCAGAACTTGACAAGGGCCACCTGGTGCGTGCCAGTGCCAAGTTTGGGCTTCAACACCACTGGTTTGTACACCTCGCCAGAAGGCCTTCCTCTGCACTCCTGCAGACGTTGGTCTGGTCACGGAAAGGGAGGTGGAAGAAGGGGGAAACCTTAACACTTAAACTTCAGTCAACGCCCCTAAATCTTCACGATAACTTCCTGAAATCTAAGAGTTAATGAAATTTTTGTCTCAGCAAGTCCTCGCTGCTGGTACACCCGCTGACAAAACATTCATTATAGACGTCAAGATCAACACTAAAGATCACAGTCGACTTGAGAATGGTCCAGGACGGACCGAAACGTCGTCGTCTCTTCACCTTCTAGTGTGTGGTCTGGTCAACATTCATTATAAAGCTGCTCTCTCAGAGTGCTACAGACTTGGAACTCTGATTCTTCACTTCGATTCACAAGCAATAACTCAAAATGAAACCTTGAGCTCTTCAGACGCACCTTATGACAAGGTGATCCATCACACCTGGCTCGTTCACTCTATAGCTTCAGCCTCGACAACACTCCCGTCTGGAGGGAGTAGTTGCTAGCAAGGTAGTTTTATGTTGCTTGTGCATGTTGCAGCATGTTTGGGTGCCATGTATGACAAACTGTTATCACTGCCACTTTATTATACTTCTCGGTATAATAGTTTCGCGTGTCTTTCTTTATTACCTTCTATTGTCACTATAAATACAGCCAAGAATACACGTTTTGCCAACGTTGTTTAGTATACATTCTTGAGACTTTGTTCTGTATAGATTCATGAGCCTTTATTTCAGCAAAGATTCAGAACCTTTGTTTGGTAAAGGTACCTTAACCAATGTTTAGTTTAAATTCCTGAAACATTCTTTAGTGTTGATCTCTGAACCTACTTTTATCTATCCGTGGTTAGTGTTAAGTCGTTGAAGTTAAAAAAAAAGGACGTTCATCTTTTCATTGATTCCTTTCAAAATAAAAAATTCAAATTCAAATAGATTTTCTCCGAACCCATGTCAGATTCCTTTCGGTGAGGCGATGAGAACACGGCCAAGCCTCGTACAGCTTTCGATGCTGTCCTCTCCATTTCAAGAATCTCAGTTGAGAGAACCAGCATGACTGAATACAGTACTTGCATATATTTCCCAGCCAGGCTTGCAGTAAGGATATATTTTTAGCACGAGATAAAACCGCAAAAAAGTTCTCAGAGCTGTTGGAGGATATTACACAACAGTATTTTTTCAAGGAAGTTGTTGAAAGGACAGTTTTATCCTGGTTTCTAATGTAGATATTAGAAGACTGGATATTTGGACAGCTAAAACAGTCTGAAGACCCAATACAGCTAATGAATTATTTTGAATTAAAGCCAATGAAACCATGGCTTAAAGGTGATGGCAAGGGATTAAAAAGACTTACTCAGCATCCAAGGAAGAAAAAACAATAATCACTCACGGAAAAATCAGGATGAAAATGTCAAAGTTGATTTATTCATCAGAGCGGGAGTGTTAAAATCTAGAGGAAGGTTTAGAGATCGAGGGCCGAAATACAAAGGCAATGAGATCCCTTTGTATTTTGTACTTTGATGCAGACGAGGAGTCACAATAACGTGGCAGAAATATGTTGACCAGACCACACACTAGAGAGTGAAGGGACGACGACGTTTCGGTCCGTCCTGGACCATTCTCAAGTCGATTGTGGACTTGTGCTTTGATACTGGGATGAGGTCCAAATACTTAAGTCACTTTTAGTATTTGGAGAATAATAATCGAGATGACTTGATGAGCGATAGTGACAACAGATAAGTTTTAGTAGGAGTTGAGACATAGATCTTAAGTTAAATATCAAGTTAGTTTAATGACTCAAGATTACAGAAGTGACTAAAGAGTCAGTATTGCAATACATATAATCAACCACTTTGAGAACAGAAGTAAAACATGTTACATTCACAAATAGTGAAATGGCTCACAAAAATAGCATAGTCGGCGAGACGAAGAGTAAGAAAACAAAAGACAAGAATTTTCTTAAATTTATAATATTCCTCGTGTTTCTATTACATGGGGCTTTATATAATATACATTTAATTTTCTTAGTCTTTATTTACTCTATGATCATTGTATATTGCATGAATTAAACATTATTATTATCATTATAGATCCTTAAGATTTTGTACCGCCTCTCTTGTTACTGTTTTTATGTTTATGAAAAGTTACTAATTTGATTTAGACAGGATTTAATATGTGTTATCAATTCTACAGCATTGTCTTTAACACCAGACTTCTATCTCTTAGCAGTTTAAATTCGAGTTGTCAATGTAAAATCTTAAACCAAATCATTCCATTGGCAAGAATTATATCTTTCCTGATTTAATTTTCCCTTTTAAAAAAGTCATATTTTATTTTAACAAATAAACCAGAAATAGCACCGAGTCGTTCTTACGTCTCTCCTCCCTCCTGCAAACGTGACACAGAAGAAAAACCCTGACTTAAGTAAATCCTTTCAATCCACCAGACACTCCCTCGGAAATTGTTAACCAAATTGTTACCCCACCAGTAGGGCTTTTCGGGCGGAGCTCTCCTCACGGTACGTATTCACCAGGCTCACAGGAGACCTTACAGTGGCTGGAGTCTCCAGAAGGGAGGGAATGGGTGGGGGAGGAGCCTCTGAAGTTATAGCTTGGGTTGTGGCTTGTGAGTTTTTTGATGTCGGGGAGTTTTTAGTGGCGGAGGAAGAGTCTCTTGATGGTAGGGGAGCTTTTTGGGGAAGTGGAAATCTATATTGGGTAGCCCAGACTCTTAGGGTGAAGGGGTGATTTTAAGGGTATTCTTTATGGCAAGGGGTCAAGAAGCGCTAAAGAATGGTGGAACATTAAGTTGGTGAGATGTTGGACCTCTAGAACCTAGGTTACTTGGGAGTCTCTATTGGTAGGGAATCTCTGGGTATGGGAGCCTCTGCTTGTTTAATATATGGAGGAAATGAGTCTCTAGATGATGGAAATTCTGGTGTTGGTGTTGCTGCTTTGACAAGACCCTCTGGGAGTTGAGCGAGTGATTTAACGAAGCCTCCAAACTATGGAGCCTATTGGTGTTATATTCTGTGGTTGGTGAAATATCTAGAAGTAGAGTTGAATCCTTTTAGAATTTAGATACTAAATATTGGATCATCGTGTCGGTAAACCCTCTGTGGAAGTTTGCTCCTGTGGGTGGAGGAGTCTAGGTGGTGAGTCCTGTGGGTGGAGGAGTCTAGGTGGTGAGTTCTGTGGGTGGAGGAGCCTAGGTGGTGAGTCCTGTGGGTGGAGGAGCCTCGGTGGTGAGTCCTGTGGGTGGAGGAGCCTCGGTGGTGAGTCCTGTGGGTGGAGGAGCCTCGGTGGTGAGTCCTGTGGGTGGAAGAGCCTAGGTGGTGAGTCCTGTGGGTGGAGGAGCCTCGGTGGTGAGTCCTGTGGGTGGAGGAGCCTCGGTGGTGAGTCCTGTGGGTGGAGGAGCCTCGGTGGTGAGTCCTGTGGGTGGAGGAGCCTAGGTGGTGAGTCCTGTGGGTGGAGGAGCCTCGGTGGTGAATCCTGTGAGTGGAGGAACCTCGTTGGTGAGTCCTGTGGGTGGAGGAGCCTCGGTGGTGAGTCCTGTGGGTGGAGGAGCCTAGGTGGTGAGTCCTGTGGGTGGAGGAGCCTCGGTGGTGAATCCTGTGAGTGGAGGACCTCGTTGGTGAGTCCTGTGGGTGGAGGAGCCTCGGTGGTGAGTCCTGTGGGTGGAGGAGCCTCGGTGTTGAGTCCTGTGGGTGGTGGAGCCTCGGTGGTGAGTCCTGTGGGTGGAGGAGCCTCGGTGGTGAGTCCTGTGGGTGGAGGAGCCTCGGTGGAGAATCCTGTGGGTGGAGGAGCCTCGGTGGTGAGCCCTGTGGGTGGAGGAGCCTCGGTGGTGAGTCCTGTGGGTGGAGGAGCCTCGGTGGAGAATCCTGTGGGTGGAGGAGCCTCGGTGGTGAGTCCTGTGGGTGGAGGAGCCTAGGTGGTGAGTCCTGTGGGTGGAGGAGCCTCGGTGGTGAGTCCTGTGGGTGGAGGAGCTTCGGTGGTGAGTCCTGTGGGTGGTGGAGCCTCGGTGGTGAGTCCTGTGGGTGGAGGAGCCTCGGTGGTGAGTCCTGTGGGTGGAGGAGCCTCGGTGGTGAGTCCTGTGGGTGGAGGAGCTTCGGTGGTGAGTCCTGTGGGTGGAAGAGCCTCGATGGTGAGTCCTGTGGGTGGAGGAGCCTCGGTGGTGAGTCCTGTGGGTGGAGGAGCCTAGGTGGTGAATCCTGTGGGTGGAGGAGCCTCGGTGGTGAGTCCTGTGGGTGGTGGAGCCTCGGTGGTGAGTCCTGTTGGTGGAGGAGCCTAGGTGGTGAGTCCTGTGGGTGGAGGAGCCTCGGTGGTGAATCCTGTGGGTGGAGGAGCCTAGGTGGTGAGTCCTGTGGGTGGAGGAGCCTCGGTGGTGAGTCCTGTGGGTGGAGGAGCCTCGGTGGTGAGTCCTGTGGGTGGAGGAGCCTAGGTGGTGAATCCTGTGGGTGGAGGAGCCTCGGTGGTGAGTCCTGTGGGTGGTGGAGCCTCGGTGGTGAGTCCTGTGGGTGGAGGAGCCTCGGTGGTGAGTCCTGTGGGTGGAGGAGCCTCGGTGGTGAGTCCTGTGGGTGTGGTGGAGCCTCGTAATTATGGTGGAGTCTCTTGAGGTTGAACCGTTTACGGGTGGTGAGCCCACTAGGCCGGAACCGACTTTAAGTGAAGAAGCCTTTGAGTGCTAAAACTTTCAGCGAGTCGTGGGTTATTGGGATGAGAAAGATGATATGAGGAATGAAGCCTCAAATGGATTATGAGGCCTCCAGGGGGGGGAAGTTTTCCCGAGTCACACCCCCCTCCCTACGCTCACCATCCGGGGCCGGCTACTACCACAGCCGGCGATGATCAGATACGACGATAGGCCCAAAGGATAACACAAGATATCGCTCCATAAGGTCTATAACAAGGGTAATCCCTCAGGTCTGGTAGGTGAGTGGTTGAACGATCATGTTCAACAGCGGATATCGTGCTTGTGTATTGTATATCGTCTTAAGCGAGTATCCAGTGCCTAAAATATTGAATACGTTTTGTATATTCATTTCCCCTAGACCGTGCTGTTGAAAAATCATTTAAAGTCGGGATCGTCTTGAGACGTTGATTTTTACAGGTGAGCGAAAGTGTAGTGTTTACCCTCCACTAACCAGACACTCGCCAAGCGAAAATCTTTACACCTCAAGGCATATTTGTCGCAAACAAGGCAAGAAGGCTTGATAAAATACCTCCCGTGGAGGAAAGCCCCTGTCAGAAGAATAAGAGAATTACCCCAACCAGAGATATTTCCAGATTTGTATAAATATATATATTATCAAGTCTACGCACCTCACGTCCATGGAAGCCTTTTCTTGTCGGGTCATTATTTTGGCTAAACATTTGCGCTACTCTGAGAGGTTTGTCTTCACGCACAACATCTTGCAATCGAGCAAACATTTTTCTTCCCTCACTAGAGTGTAAGGATCAGCCTCCATAACGAGCGATGAGCCACAATTGGCACTATACAACGTGTAAATATAACTTATATGAAAATGAGAAGATAGTGCGGAACGAAAGTCTCATTTTCTCCTGCAGTAAACATTGTTCGTCTGCATAAATGAGGCAGTTTTTGTTGGTCCTCATGAATAAGGCCATTTTGGCAAAGCAAATGTTTTATACTCTCAGGAGTAAAACGTTTATAACACTAATAAACGTACGTTTCAATTTTCTCAAGCACGCAACGTTCAAGAAGTTTCCTGTCTAGAAGTTTTATTATTATTAACAAAATTTAATTACAATTTTGCCTAATCTGAGGATTTCAATAAAGTCTTATTAAAGTGAGGATAATGCTGGTATTCACTGTCACAGGACAGAGGGTCATACACCAGACAATAGGTCTAAACTGTAGGCTGAAGCACATATGTAATATGGTTACAGTCAATGTTTTATTGTATGAATATGTAACATCAACATATTTTTCGTCACTGGTCAGCGTCTCTGACGACCACACAGACAGAGGAAGAGTAATAGACAGGTGGAATGCACTAGGCAGTGATGTGGTGGAGGCTGACTCCATACACAGTTTCAAGTGTAGATATGATAGAGCCCAGTAGGCTCAGGAACCTATACACCTGTTGATTGATGGTTGAGAGACGTGTCTCCCTCTTCCAGCGTTGTATTGTCACACCCGTGACACGAGGGACATGTCACAGTACCACTGGAACAACCACTTTAACAGGACTACCTGTATGTCAGGCTGCACGCTTCATGCAGGTCGGCGTTCAATCCCCGACCATCCAAGTGGTTGGGCACAATTCCTTCCCTCCCCCCCCCCCCAAGCCCATTCCAGATCCTTATCCTTACCCCTTCCAAGTGCTATATAGTCGTAATGGCTTGACGCTTTCTTCTGATAGTCCTTTTCCTCCCTGACTAATTTGTTGAGTATTTCCTATTCCAATTATTGATTATTCAACGTTTTATTGATTTAATAAGTACAATTGCCTTATCTATATATAAGCCTTATATATATACAATTGCCTTTATATATATATATATATATATATATATATATATATATACATATATATATATATATATGTTATATATAATAATATATATATATATATATATATATATATATATATATATAATATATTATATATATATATATATATATATATAGGGGGGTACCACCTCTGGTGCAATTATAGGGACCCACAGCCTCAGAGAAGGGAACACAGAGCATTCAGGGAAAAACTTGCCATTTAACTCTGAATACATAAGGGTGTTAGCTTCTCCTACCACCCTCCTTTATATATATATATATATATATATATATATATATATATATATATATATATATATATATATATATATATATATATATATATATATATATATATATATATATATATATATATATATATATATATATATATATATATATATATATATATATATATATATATATATATATATATATATATAGGGGCCTGTTGACACATCCAAACAAATGGCTCCTCCCGCAGCACTATCAACAATGGCCACTTTTTGTGATCAACATGTGTATAGGACTGGTGTGGTGGTGGCTGTCCCGGTGTGGCAGGACCAGGGACCCCTAATACCTGATTGTGTGGAGGACTGGTGCGGTAGCAGCCGTCCCAGCGGGCTAGGACTAGGGTCCATAACACCTGGTTGCATGGCGGAGGGTGTGGTAGTGGCCGTCGTGGTGGTCGGACAGGTCCAAGGGACCATAACATTGCGTTGTATGGAAGGCTATATGAGCCCACCATGGTGTGGTCAAAGAGTTCTAAGTTGTTTATGCCTTGGGGGACCATTTAGGCTTTGTCTCACTCTTGTAGGCTCAGTGTGACCCAAGCATGCACTAGAATTTGATGAAAAACTCTATCCAAGCAGCAGTACGAGAGTTGCCGGGTGTTGGTTATGGAGATCGTGTGAAAGCATGTGAGTTCCAAGACCTTCCATCACGTATAGGGAATCGCTGGTGGAGTGGTATTAGTACTGTATAAGCCAATTGGGTGATCCCTAGAACCGCAGGTATGTAAGACTTGGTCATGGACCTTATGTGAGAGTAAGACTTAATTATGGCACAAAATACTGGCTGGAGTCATGCTGGAATTGGTAAATATTTATAAAGCATGAAAAGTCATATAAAAACGTCAACAACATATAAAACATTGATAAACTTTAGACAAAAAGCTGCACACAATAAACAGATACAAATGTGCATGAAAATAAAAATAAGATCAACGGGAAAGCTTTAAAATAACTACTGTGGTTTCTTGCAGAAATATATCTATTTCCAACTGAATTTCTGAAATAAACGAAAGCTTATTACAAATTCGAGGTTGTGAAACTTTTTTTTTTCCTAACGGAATGGCCCGGGTGAAAGAACATGAGATACCACGAAATAGAAACTGCTAGGAATATTTTTATGCTCTAACTCTCTTGGCGAGCGAAGGAACGAAGATTGATTAACACCTTAATTTACGGCTTGAAAGGGTTTTATTGTGCTTGTAGCAGTGATCTGTGGTGATATTGATGGTGACGGTGGTGTGCAAGGTAGTGGTCGTGTCTTGTAGTTCTATTAGAAAGCTGCAGCTGTTGAGTGGAGTGTTTAACTGAATAATCAACGTTGTATGTAAGTTTGCTTTTCATCCTTCTAATGTTATGCTGTATGCTTTGTCATTATAAATTTCACCGTTCCAATTGTAAGATTTACGCTTTTACGAATGTAAGCATGTTGACTTCAGACACATCTGTAATGATTTATTAAACCACTTAATTAAAAATATATCATCTAAATCAAGTTGTATAAATGACCTGTTGAGGTGCATCTTATGTATTATTGAGTAGAAACTAAATCCATGTTTATTGCTCTTGAAGATATTTGCATCTTCAATTGTCTCCATGACTATCTCTTTTTGGAAGCGTTCGTAAAGAGGTCCTTTCGTAATGGTGATAAATCTTTCGTTCAGGTTTCGGTAAAGATGATGTTGATTACTAGGGATGCAGTACCAGTTTGAATTCCAGTATAACACTGTCCGATGGATGTGTATTGTCCTGGATGCCAGGTCAAGTGTATGAGTAGACTCTAGTAGGAGTGTGTGGGTTTTACTAGTTGGGTTTGCAGATCGAGATATAGTCTGGGACCCGCGGTGATAACAATCTCATTTTTCGCTCCAGTACATCTTTTTTCCCCATTTATAGACTCAATTTTGAGGTTACTATCTTGTTGCGATCGAGCTAGTAGCTCTGACCCCTTCTACCATCTATTTCCTCTATTCTTATACTTATATTCTCCTACAACACCACACACACAAACACTGACACACACACACACACCACACTCACACACGACGCCAAGGAAGTCCGCACGGCCGGCCGACAGCACGCTGGACTGATCCTGTGTGCCGGGTCGATTCCCGGCGCCGCGAGAAACAGGGCAGAGTTTCTTCACCCTATGTTCCCTGTTTACCCTACAGTAAATAGTACCTGGGCGTTAGTCAGCTGTCACGGGCTGCTTCCTGTGGTGGTGTGGTGTGGTGTGGAAAAAAAATGTAGC
>WNGS01003388.1:8145775-8170796 GCA_020271785.1 Procambarus virginalis
TATAGTAGCAGTAGTAGAAACAGTTGATTGACAGTTGAGAGGCAGGCTGAAAGAGCAGAGCTCAACCCCCGCAAGCACAACTAGGTGAATACAACTAGGTGAAAACACACGTACACCTGTCCCCTGAAGCTCATATGAAGAGGATAACATCAGCGGCATATGCCAGGTTGGCTAACATAAGAACGGCCTTTAGAAACCCGTGTAAGGAATCTTTCAGAACATTATATACCACATATGTCAGACCAATCTTGGAGTATGCGGCTCCAGCATGGAGTCCATATCTAGTCAAGCATAAGACAAAATTGGAAAAGGTTCAAAGGTTTGCCACCAGACTAGTACCCAAACTGAGGGGTATGAGCTACGAGGAGAGACTACGGGAATTAAACCTCACGTCACTGGGAGACAAAAGAGTTAGAGGGGACATGATCACCACATACAAGATTCTCAGAGGAATTGATAGGGTAGATAATGACAGACTTTTTAACACAAGGGGCATACGCACAGGTGGAAATTGAGAGCCCAAATGAGCCATAGAAGGAATTTTTTCAGTGTCAGTGTAGTAGACAAATGGAATGCATTAGGAAGTGATGTGGTGGAGGCTGACTCTATACTCAGATTCAAGTGTAGATATGATAGAGCCCAATAGGCTCAGGAATCTGTACACCAGTTGATTGACAGTTGAGAGGTGGGACAGTTGAGCCAGAGCTCAATCCCCGCAAGCACAGCTAGGTGAGTACACAATCCGCATCAAATTTACCCGTTTATCTAACAGTGCCAATTTGCGTTCAATCGCGTACACGCAACGAGTGTACGTAGGATTACGAGTCCCGCGCGCTGTCCACTCAGCTTCCAAACCCCTGTGCGCGTACGTGCGTGTGTGTGTGTGTTGTGTGTGTGTGTGTGTGTGTGTGTGTGTGTGTGTGTGTGTGTGTGTGTGTGTGTGTGTGTGTGTGTGTGTGTGTGTGTGTGTTTTTATCCATATTCTTGGTGAATATGGAACTATTTATTACATATTCTCCACACCTTAACATTATTTCCATATTGCCCGCTTCAGTGTTCACTCCCACACTCCAACATTCACTCACACTCCAACATTCACTCACACTGCAACATTCACTCCGACACTCCCTACATTAGAAGCAGGCTGGCTGAGTGGAGAGCGCTCTGGACTCGTGGACCTAGTAACCGGGAGTTCGATCCCAGCAGCCGGCGGAAAAACAAATAGGCAGAGTTTCCTTCACCCTGATGCCTTTGTTACCTAACAGTAAATAGGTACCTGGGAGTTAGACATCTTCTACGGACCCCTTCCTGGTGTGTGTGTGAAAAAAATACTTTGTTAGTGTTAACAACTATCTTTGTTAGTAGTTAGTTGATTGATTGACAGTTGAGAGTCGGGCCGAAAGAGCAGAGCTCAACCCCCCCCCCCCCGCAAACACAACTAGGTGAATACAACTAGGTTACCTTGAGGTTACCTTGAGGTGTTTCCGGGGCTTAGCGTCCCCGCGGCCCGGTCGTCGACTAGGCCTCCTGGTTGCTGGACTGATCAACCAGGCTGTTTGACGCGGCTGCTCGCAGCCTGACGTATGTGTCACAGCCTGGTTGATCAGGTATCCTTTGGTCCTGATCAGGTGAATACATTCCAGCAATCACTCCCACACTCCAACATTCACTCCCACACTCCCCACACTTCAGTATTCACTGTAACTGCTCATGGTGAGCACCGTTCATGTACACATCTAAAGTACACCAACAGTGGTGTACACGGTGGCCCGTTGACCTACTCATCGGGTGTACATAATTGCCTGAGCCTCCGTGTATTTTAATTTCCTTTATATAACGATGCCTTCAGGAGGCCAGATGGGTACGGTTTATGTGTATTTTCAAGGCTTGTTTGTATGTGGTTTGTTCAGTCTGTGTATGTATGTATTCACCTAGTTGTGCGTGCAGGGGGTTGAGCTCTGCTCTTTCGGCCCTCCTCTCAACTGGCCGAACTGGTTTGTCCAGTCTGTATTTACTATTTGTGTCTGCAGAATCGAGCTATTAGGTCTTGAACCCCGCCTTTCTAACCAATCTATTTTCGTTCTATTACATCTACTACATATAGTTTGCTGTAACTTAACTATTCACACACATTCACATTCCTAGGAAGCAGCCCGTAGCAGCTGTCTAACTCCCAGGTAACTATTTACTGCTAGGTAAATAGGTAACAGGGGCATTAGAGTGAAAGGAACTCTGCCCATTTGTTTCTGCCGGCGCCGGGAATCGAACCCAGGCCACAGGATTACGAGCCCAGCTTGCTGTCCGCTCAGCCACCGGACAGTGTGTGTGTGTGTGAGTGTGTATTTAACATATGTAGTGTATCCTGCGTGTCCACGGAGCGCCTTGGGCGTGTACATATGCCCAGTGTGCGTGTATCGCGTCCAGCATGTCGATGCGTGGCCCCTTGCGTACACATGTATGCTGCGTGCCGTGCGTGTGTGTGCGTGCATGTGTGTGTGTGTGTACGAGCGTGTAAGTATTGGGTGTCGCAGGGGGAGCGACGTGGGTGCCATGAATCAGAGCCCCTGACAGGCTAGACAGCTCACATAGATGGATAGCCCTCAGCCCACCGCAGCTCCTAGCCACGCCGGCCCTATCCCACACCTCTACGCCTACCACGCCATCCTCCTTACGGCCCATGGACATTAGGGTCATTATCAACGAGCCGGGTGGGCCGGCGCTAAAAACTCCAGCTCCTGTGGGAGGTGGACCGAAGGGCGAGAATTGCGGCTAGGCGTCGCCGGCGGTGGGTTGGGGCCGAGGTGGGTCGCCGCTGCCTGATAGAGAGGGACGGTGGGTGATGGCAGCACTGGCAGCAACAAGGTGGTGGCAGGCGTGTTCTCGGCCCCCAGCCTCGGCCCTCACCCCACCCACCCCACCCTCTTCACGGTCCCCACCCACCCTCTCCAACGCCCAACCCACCTATGCCTCCACCTGCACGCCCGCAGGCGACGCCCTTCGATGCTTAGAGTGGGAGGTGGGAGGGTTGGGTGAGGTTGTTGGAGGTTGTGTTGGACGAGACAGGTTTTGTGAGGGTTGTGAGGTGGTGAAGGGAAATATAATGAGGGTTGTGAGGTGGTGAAGGGAAATATAATGAGGGTTGTGAGGTGGTGAAGGGAAATATAATGAGGGTTGTGAGGTGGTGAAGGGAAATATAATGAGGGTTGTGAGGTGGTGAAGGGAAATATAATGAGGGTTGTGAGGTGGTGAAGGGAAGCGTGAGTCCGTCAGGGAAGGCCACAGCTCCTCATTACCCTTCTTGATGGACAATAGAAGGGAACCTTGATGAAAATACAATTTTTTTTCCTTTATCTTGTCTTCAGCTCCCATCTCCCCGCAAAGCCCCTTCCCCCCCCCCCTTCCTTAAACCTCAATTCCCTTCCTCTTCATTTCTTCTCCTCTTTCTTAAATCTCTTTACCTTCCTTTAAGCCCCTTCTCTTCATTACATCCTCTCACCTTCCTTAAATTCCTTCTCCCTTCCTTAAATCCGTACCCTTTCCTTAAATTTCTTCCTCTTCCTTAAACCCCTTCCCCTTCATTAAATCCCTTCCCGTGCCTTAAATCCCTTCTCCTTCCTTAAACCCCTTTTCTTCCTTAAATCCCTTTCACTTCATTAAACCCTTCTCCTTCCTAAATCCCTACCCCTTTCCTTAAAATCTCTTACCCTTCCTTAAACCCCTTCCCCTTCCTTAAATCCCTTTCCCTTCCTTAAACCCCTTCCCCTTCCTTAAATCTCTTACCCTTCCTTAAACCCCTTCCCCTACCTTAAATCCCTTCCCTTCATTAAATCCCTTCTCATTCCTTAAATCCCTTCTCCTCCTTCCTTTCCTTGACTTTCCTTAAATACTTCCCTTATTTAAATCTCCCTTTCCTTCCATAAGCCTCCCCCCTCTCCATAAGCGCCTCTCTCGATAAACCCTTTCGCAGCTAACAAACGCCTGGTAACCTCTTGCCTGAACTAAACCTCCCTCTAAGACCCCTCGGATGTCCTCTTTGTCACCCTGGCAATGTTCCCCAGAAAATTGATGTTGACTGCGGCTGTAAGACGACAAAGTTAATTCCCAGAGGGAGGAATCTTCCTTGCGAGACCAAACTAAGAGTCCTCACACCACCTTCGTCACTCGTTGGTAAACACCTCATGGATGCAATTAACACTGTGGAAAGCAAAGGATACAATATTAAGTTCCTCTGGACCCCTTCACACATACCTATTAAAGACTATCGTGTTTTGTGGACAAACTAGCCAAACAGGTGTTTTTTTTTTTAGTTAAGTTCATCTATTATGGACACTATACATCTTGCATGGGCGGTAGATGATCCTATACTCATCATGTGGGCAGTAGATGACCTCATACCCATCATGCGGGTGGTTGATGATTCCACACTCCGCACCTGTGGGTGGTAGATGATCCAATGCCTACCCTGTGGGTGGTAGATGATCCAATACCTTCACTGTGGGTGGTAGATGACTCCCTACCCCATCATGTGAGTGGTAGATGACCCCATAACCATCATGTGAGTGGTAGATGACTCCATACCCATCATGTGAGTGGTAGATGACCCCATACCCAAAATGTAGTTGGTAGATGACTCCATAGGGCCTGATAGCTGAAGGGACAGCGCCTTGGGTTCGTAGTCCTGAGGTTCCGGGTTCGATCCCCGGTGGAGGCCGAACCAAATGGGAAGAGTTTCTTTCACCCTGATGCCCCTGTTACCTAGCAGTAAATAGATACCTAGGAGTTAGGCACCTGCTACGGGCTGCTTCCTGGGGTTGTGTAACATAAGGGAAGCCTGGTCGAGGACCGGACCGCGGGGACGCTAAGCCCCCGAAATCATCTCCAGAAGATAACCTCAAGATAGCACATAATAGACTGAGGAACTGAACTCCCAGACAAAGCAACTAATACAGTAAATGTTGACATATTTCTAGCTATATAATGAACATGAAAAAACTTGAGCAGAATATACTCTAGGAACATAAAGATGTTATTGATGAGCATCACCAGCAGTTATAACTTTATAGAAAGTAGAACCACAGATCCCAATAACATACAAGAAGTATGAAGAGAACCGGGTTTACCACTGTAAGAAATGGTCATTCCTGCTCAAATAGGTTGTTGCTTGTTCTGATCGATGCCTTATGTCCATTTCATTAATGTCATTATCATTCTACTCCTCTCAATAGTGTAAGATCAATATTTGTTCCTCACATTTTAATAGGCCTGCTAAATGGGCTTATCTAAGAAAGAACAGGGCATTCCTGCTAAAAGGGGTTTATCTAGGTATGAAGAGGTAATTCCTGCTAAAATGGTGTTTATCTAGGAAATTACAGGTCATTCCTGCTACAATGTGACTTGGTTACAAGTGCACGTAAGAATGTAATGTGAATACTGACCTATCTCACATACAGTGAAATCTCTGTGCATGACCTGACTCGCATTACTATGCTGAGTTAGAATGTGATGAAACTCATGGCTAGAGATGTTTAGCTCAAATTCCAAATCCTCCGTTAATGGAGCAACTTGCATTACTCCTCAGCGTTTGATTGGCACTTGATATCATTAGAGATGTTCCATACATTTCGTTAAATAGATAACACTGTGTAATAGCCACTGTATTATATACAATAGTCCAGGCACACTTTATTAAATTTATTTATGCTAATAAACTTGCAATAATGTCAGCCACAATCCAAATTCCTCTGGTGATAATTTCTTCATCAGGTCAATTACCCAATTTTCTCTTAAAATTCCTCAGGTATTAATTTATCTTAAGGTCTATGAAAATTGGACATCAGTATATGCAGCTTATGGTACCGGAGGGTTTTTTTTTTGAAGTACTTGTTGGGCACTTGTGTTTTATGATGCTCTTCCTAGTGATGGGGGCCGAGTGTACACTAATTAACCCCATTAAGGTAGTAAATTTTCAATTGCAAGTTAACAGCATTGATCCTATACTCGCTGGATGGAGTAGAACATTGGTCTCACACTTTCTGAAGAGAAGTAGAGAGAGCGAGTAATAGCATGACTGATATGCACAAAAAAGATGCAAGGCATGATCAGAACTTGTAATAATGAATTCAAATAGATCAATATAGATCTAGTCACAATATACGAGGAAAGTGGTTGTATTAGACAATTGTTGACCAGACCACACACTAGAAGGTAAAAGACGACGACGTTCCGATTCGTCCTGGACCATTCTGAAGTCGATTGACAATCGACTTGAGAATGGTCCAGGAGCGACCGAAACGTCGTGCCTTCACCTTCTAGGTGTGGTCTGGTCAACATTCTTCGCAACGTTATTGTGACTCATCACCTGCATTAGAACATTGTGTCTCCTACACAAAACTCTAAGTACTGTCAAGTACTGTCACTGCAGCGAAAGATTAACAAGGTTGNAAGCAAGATATATCACACTGCCTACGAATTCGAGTATAACCGAGATGGGCATATCCAGTACATCAATTTTTTTATAGGCCATGTTGGAGTGAACCACATAGGTTCATTCCAGTATGGTCTTTAACAACATGAACAACATAGGTTCACTCCAACATGGCTCCAACATTGTCTATAGCTACATGAACCACATAGGTTCACTGCAACATGAGTGAACCAACATCAGTGACAACATAAGCCATATAGGTTCACTCCAACATGGTCTGTAACAACATAAACCACATAGGTTCACTCCAACATGGTCAATAACAACATGAACCACATAGGTTCACTCCAACATGAGTGAACCAACATCAGTGACAACATAATCCACATAGGTTCACTCCAACATGGTCTGTAACAACATAAACCACATAGGTTCACTCCAACATGGTCAATAACAACATGAACCACATAGGTTCACTCCAACATGAGTGAACCAACATCAGTGACAACATAAACCACATAGGTTCACTCCAACATGGTCTGTAACAACATTATCCACATAGGTTCCACATAGCTCACTTTGCAAGTGATACATTCCTGAGTCACTGGAAGATATCTAGGTGGAATAATATATATATTTAACCACGTTTAGTAATTATAAGTGATTTTATTTCAACTCTTACTGTCATCATCTAACCTATTGATATTACCTTGTATGGGAGATTTTTATTTAATTTGGCTATATTTTGTAGTTTTATTCTTTAGCTACATTATTCGAATTTAAATGTTGCTGATTGTAAGGCTCGTAACTGGACTGGAAGCCCTGGCAATATTTTGTATACATGTGAATACAGCAACAGACGACTTCTGTCTTCCGTTAACAGGCTTTGGTAACGGGAGCTAATGAGCTTTGTTTTTTCACATAGCTCATCGTCACTTACCTGATTCCCTGGAACGCGACTTGTAAATCAATTAACCAGGTACCCAATTACTGCTGGGTGAATAGAGGCTAATAGTTAAGGATTGACGTCTAGACAATCCTCCCTGGCCAGGACTCGAGCCTAAACAAGGCACTCGCGAGGCGAGTGTGTGACCACTGCGCCACTGAGGAACTTGGAAGGCACACTTCGTGCGTAGGGTTCGATAATATTAGATTGGTAGCCTTAGAAGTACTACGATTATAAATATTAGAAACTCATCAGAAATATTTTGATATAATGATGCTATTTGTAGTGAGATCTGTGCTACGTTCTCTCGTCCTCGCCATCCTTGTGTGTGTGTGTGTGTGTAATTACCTAAGTAATTACCTAAGTGTAGTTACAGGATGAGAGCTACGCTCGTGGTGTCCCGTCTTCCCAGCACTCTTTGTCATATAACGCTTTGAAACTACTGACGGTCTTGGCCTCCACCACCTTCTCCCCCAACTTGTTCCAACCGTCTACCACTCTGTTTGCGAAAGTGAATTTTCTTATATTTCTTCGGCATCTGTGTTTAGCCAGTTTATATCTATGACCTCTTGTTCTTGAAGTTCCAGGTCTCAGGAAATCTTTCCTGTCGATTTTATCAATTCCTGTTACTATTTTGTATGTAGTGATCATATCACCTCTTTTTCTTCTGTCTTCTAGTTTTGGCATATTTAATGCTTCTAACCTTTCCTCGTAGCTCTTACCCTTCAGTTCTGGGAGCCACTTAGTAGCATGTCTTTGCACCTTTTCCAGTTTGTTGATGTGCTTCTTAAGATATGGTATATCTTAAGAAGTATATATGGTTAAGATATGGCTTCTTAAGATATATGTGTGTGTGTGTGTGTGTGTGTGTGTGTGTGTGTGTGTGTGTGTGTGTGTGTGTGTGTGTGTGTGTGTGTATTCACCTAATTGTGCTTGCGGGGGTTGTGCTCTGGCTCTTTGGTCCCGCCTCGCAACTGTCAACCGGTGTGAAGAGGCATAAGCCTAATGGGATCTATCATATCTAAATATGAAATTGTGTACGGAGTTACATACACAATCTCTTCCTAATGGATTCCATTTGTAAACTACTCTGACACTGAAGAATTTTTTTCTAATGTGGCTGATTTGGGTACTCAGGTTCCCACCTGTGTCCCCTTGTTCGCGTTCCACCCATGCTAAATAGTTTGTCTTTGTCCACCCTGTCAATTTCTCCAAGAATTTTGTAGGTGGCGATCATGTCTCCCCTTATTCTTCTGTCTTCCAGGGTCGTGAAGTTTAGCTCCCGTAGCCTTTCCTCGTAATTCATACCTGGGACTAGTTTGGTGGCATACCTCTAAATCTTCTCTAACTTTGTCTTGTGTTTAACTAGGTATGGACTCCAGGCTGGAGCTGCATACTCCAGGATTGTGTGTGTATTTACTACTCGCATCTACAAAATCGAGCTATTAGCTTTTGGACCCCGCCTTTCTAACAAATATATTTTCCATCTATTATGTCTACTATATATATTTCTCTCTAACACACGCACACACACATCTCCAGGAAGCAGCCCGTAGCAGCTGTCTAACTCTCAGGTACCTATTTACTGCTAGGTGAATAGGACCTAGGGTGAAGAGGGTGAACAAGTGAAGAGAGAAAAGAAAAATGAAAGGAACTCTTCTCATTTGTATCCACCTCCGCCGGGGATCGAACCCGCGCCCTTAGAACTACGACCCCAGAGCTCTGTTCACTCACCTCGCTGCTGTGTACTTACCTAGTTGTACTTAGCTAGTTGTACTTGCGGGGGTTGGGCTCTGGCTCTTTGGTCCCGCCTCTCAACTGTCAATCAACTAATGTACAGATTCCTGAGCCTACTGGGCTCTATCATATCTACACTTGAAGCTGTGTATGGAGTCAGCCTCCACCACATCACTTCCTAGTGCATTCCATTTGTCTACTACTCTGACACTGAAAAAAAAATTTCTAACGTCTCTGTGGCTAATTTGGGCACTCAATTTCCACCTGTGTGTGTGTGTGTGTGTGTATGTGGGTGTGTGTGTGGGTGTGGGTGTGTGTGTGTGTGTGTGTGGTGTGTGTGTGTGTGTTGTGTGGGTGTGTGTGTGTGTGGGTGTGTGTGTGTGTTTGAGTGTGATACTAGCCACTTACTCATATCATAATGGGAGCCGCTCCGCTGCCGGATTGACATGTATATGAATAGCGATGACAAGGAGCCAGATAAGGCGTATCACCAGACGCAACGAGACAGGACACAAATTATTCTCATATGGTGGAACTTGACAGGTATATCGAGGGGTCGAGTGGCCTTCCAGATGACAGCTATGACAAGGGGTCGAGTGGCCTTCCAGATGACAGCTATGACAAAGGGTCGAGTGGCCTTCTAGATGACAGCTATGGCAATGGGTCGAGTGGCCTTCTAGATGACAGCTATGACAAAGGGTTGAGTGGCCTTCCAGATGACAGCTATGACAAGGGGTCGAGTGGCCTTCCAGATGACAGCTATGACAAAGGGTCGGGTAGCCTTCCATGGGACCGTTTGTCGTAGCTGCTCTCCTCACCTGACTTATGACCTCTGCTCTCCCTGGTCGAGAACTCATGTGACCGGTGTTTAGCTGATGTGGCTGGCTTAGAACTGTGTTTACGACCGATTTAAATATCTGACATAATTAGTTTAATGCTCTAACTTGCTTAGTGCCTGCTGTAACTATGGTTTATTGGGCTAGAAATATTTGCTGTGGTTGGATAAAGGCGTTCTGCAATGCCTGTTACAAGAGTTATTTGTAGTGACTGGTTATCGGTTATGATAACATGTCTGTCGTGACTGCTTTTAAATCGTGTCTTCCTCGACTGTGACTGATTAAGTGTGAGTTTGTAAGCTTTGCCAGCAGTGACAATCTACAGATATCCTATTATCGAGCTTACTTAAACCAGTAACTGGCTGGTTCATGGCCAGAATGCTACGAGTACTCAAATAATTTTATCTGCCGTTGTTTTAAACGTTTTGACTGTTGGTACGTGGTCTGGTGCACCATGCCGAGGAAAAGGAAACATTTTTGCCTTACCGGAATCTTGTGGTCACGGCCTTAAGGAACCCGACTGACACAGTGACGGATCTACATTATCCTACATTGTTTATCAACATTATTAGTTATATATAGCAAACTTTTTTTCAAGAGTTTAAATTGTTTGTTTTGTGTATTATTTATGCCATGAGTTGTTTATTTTAAGCAATTTATTCCTCTTTTATCATATTTGCTCTGTTCTAAAGAGTTGGCGTTTCTGTCCATCGGATGACTTGTTACTAAGGGAGTGTGTTTCCCGTAGATTTGTTCCGTCTCCTCCTCTTGCCCTAAACACATTTTTAGCATCCGTCTAGCTAGTTTTTAACACACACTTTAGTCCCCTTCATATAGTCTAGGGCAGCTGCAACAGATGCACATGCACCTAAATGTGTTGTCCAACTCTACATCAAAAGTTTGCCAGAACAGACTATTTAATCACAGGGTCCTTACATGACTCGTCATCCGGTATAATGTGGACTGTGACACGCTTTGTACTCATTCATCTAATCTAGGATAGCTGCACAGATATACATAATTGATTTGATTTGATGAAGATTAAGCCACCCAAAAGTTGGCACGGGCATGAATAGCCCGTAAGTGGTGGCCCTTTTGAGCCATTACCAGTATCAATAGATGATACTGGAGATCTGTGGAGGTGCGGCTGCACCCTGCGTGACGGGAGATGTCTCCCGTGTATATATATACCTAATTGTGTTAAAGGAAAATATATACCCGCCCCTGCAGGTGGGGTGTATAAATATTGCCTTGATGGTATGTCTTAACCAGCCTGCGCGATGGGGGATTAGAGTATCACACAATTCTCGACACGAAGTATGTAAGTAGTCCAGAGCTGCTGAATTATTAACTAGAAACCAACGTTTGCTACTACTAATAATAAAAATAATTGGCATCTCTTCCTCGAGCAAACCACAGATGATAATATTTTATTTATTTTTATATTTTATTTATTTATCTGGTATTTATATTTAGACAAGTTAACCATATTTTTTCACGCTAATATTTTCTCACATTTTTCTTCGCTTCTAAATATGATCATGTGTCTCATTGTTCTTTTTATAATTCTCTTCATGTTTATATTATGTAAATCCTTTGAATTTATTTCGTTAATGTATGTTAAAAATAATAGTTCCGAACATCTGGTACCACCTGCAGGTTTGCATAATAAGTCAAGAGCTTTTTTTATATGGATTGCTTTCAATTAATATTACCATTTATATATAGCCATATGCGAAGTCATTTATGTAGCTATGTGTGAAGTTATTTATATAGCTATACGTGAGGTCATTTGTATAACTATGCAGGTCACCTATATATTGTGGCTATGTAGTAATATAATATTGATATACAGTAGCAAATCAAGTTTATAGCTACGTATTAATAGCCATACATTAATATAGCTATTGGTGTAGTTAAGTATTAATACAGCCATATTTAGAGATATGTAAATAAATAATCATTTAGTAATATAGTAGAATATTCCAGTCTTTTATATATATATATATATATATATATATATATATATATATATATATATATATATATATATATATATATATATATATTAATAAAGCATTGTATTAACTAACACATCCATATATTTATATACCAATGCCATAATACGGTCACGTATAGATATAATGTAAGCAATCAATGCTATGTATTGCTATATAGCAGCCTTGAATAGTTATATGTGTATAAATATAACTGCAAGATGCATATGCATTCTTTTATACATGCAGTTTTATAAGACTTGCAGTGATAGTCACGCAATGCTATGTTTGCTACCAAAGATCTTTTGTTTAGTTAGGCATTATTTCTAGGGTTATAGATGTAACCATTCATGGATATTTTTATAACCTTATACATTGATTTAACTATAACAATTAATCATGTATATTCTTTAATTCTCTTGATACGTATTTCTAAAGTGTCCTCATATATATATATATATTTGCTGAGCTCTCTTAAACTGCATAAATGATTAGTATGGTAGGTATCCATCAGTCTCTGGAAACTATGGAGTTGCACTCTGTAGTAGCCGATTATTTATGTAGTATACATCAATGTATACCATGTGTATATTTATATAGAATAAAGCATATGTATATACTAGTTCGTGCATTTTACTTATTGAAAAATTAGTTAATTTCCTTAAGAACGAGACAAATATTTTTAACTTTACGGAAGTCTATAGATCCTGTGGAGACGGGGAGCACGTAAATGAAACATAATTGTTAAGATGTGTTGCTTGAGTAAATAATGACAGGGAGGACTTTAAGCAACAGGCACCTTCCCTCCCTCTTATGTAATGCAATAAACCAACTTGATCTGACTTTGCTTTCTTTATTGCGTGCCATTGATATAGATATATATATATATTTATATATATATATATATAATATATATATTTGTGGACAATAGCAGTGGTAAGTTAATTTAAAGGTACATGGAAAGTTGCCCATATTTCTCAAATTGAGCAGACTAGATATGTTCTTTGTGCAAAACAGAACAATTAGTTTAAGCATTTGAAAAATAGTCATTTAACTCTTTGAATAAGCCTATGTGGGGAAAACACTGGTGCAATCTTTTTATACTTCAGAACCTTGTTCCGACATAAATTAATAACAAGAATCACGTCTCTGAACTTCATTAAAACCTTCAAAACTTTGGTTGAACTTTTTTTTTTGAGGAGCTTTGGTGCCTAAGTCTCAAACACATCAAGTTACCTTAAGTTTGAGCGGGTTCGTCTTGAACTCCGCCTCCACATCGCTGGCACATTCATTCCAAGGTAAATCAAAACCATGAGATTTCTCTTAGAAAACTCATATATTTTAATAATTAGGCATAATTCCAAATAGCTTTCATATACATATTCACCACTGAGAAAATATTTACAGGATATTATGTACAAACTTAGGCTATCACAGTCAAAAAACAAATTAAATAATTATGCACAAAAATATTCGCCGCGAGAATTCCATTGCAAACTTTTTGCCATTTTTCCTTTTCAACAGTTACAAATTCCTGGGCGAGATTTTTTGTGCGGGGTCTTGGAGAGGCCTCGCAGGCGGCGACGGAGGTGATGTCGAGGCGACAACTGAGAGAGTTACACTGGTGCCACCCCGGCCGCGCACCGCCAGGAGGGGCGCGTCGCTCCCCTAGAGTTCCACAGCGCCTCTCCCTCCTCCCCCACCCCCCTTTCCCGCTATAGAGCCGGCGGCGGCCCGAGTGCCACTTCACTGGCTGCAGAGCAGATGCTTTGGCACAGTCGCCTCGAGGGGCAGGTCTTTTTGATTATAGCACCTGATATGAGTTTCACCAGCACGATCTCCCACCTACACACCTGCCGGAGCTGCGAGGCTTCTCGGAGGCTTCACTAGTTTAGGAGAGTGCACATCAAAGGGGCGGCCTTGGGTAGAGCCCGGCGTAGGGGGAAGGGTATCCGTGAGGGTAGGCCGACAGGGCAGAGGCGTAAGGGGAGAGGCCGGGCAGCGTGGGTGTGAGGGAGGTGGGCTTGTTATACGGGTGGTACCTGCTGGCGGTGAGGGGTGAGAGGGAGGGCGGAGGGTAGGGCATGCCAGGCCTGGAGAGGGCGTGGGCTGACCCCAGCAGGGCGGCATGGGCGTGCAGGGGGCTGGAGAGGAGGTTGAGGGAGGTGGTGTCGGCGGTCATGTTGGTGTGAGTTCTCAGGTGCTGGAGCAGCTCCTCCGAGCTGGAGAACCGCTTCCCGCAGTAGGTGTCGCCGGCTATCCAGTTGCAGACGTAGGGTCTGGGCGGGCCGCTGAGGAGAGAGGAAGGCTGGTAGAGGGAGGCGGCGGCAGCGGCGGCCACCGAGGTCGGCGGCAAGATGCTGCTGGCTGGGGTCAGCGACGACGAGGGTAGGGACGACAGGCCGGGCAGGGCACTCAGGGCGGCTTTGGCCTGCTCACACTGGGTACACGACGGAGGGCAGGCGCCGCCTGACTGTAGGAGGTGGTTGTTCTGAACAGAGTAAGGGCAGCCGGTGCAGTACGGGTCGCGGCACACGGGAACCACGGCCTCGCCTCCGCCTGCAGTTTTGACGCGTGTGTAGGTCAAGTAGGGCGAGGCCAGGATTGATGGAGACAGGGCGGTGGTGTGCAGCCCTGCTGTGGAGTAGAGGGCAGCCGCGGCGCCAGGGTAGACGGAGGCCAATGTGGAGGGCAGCCCTGGCAGGCCGAGGCTGGGCATGAGGCCGGGGTGGGCACCTCGCAGCGCAGGGTGACTCTCGAAGCCAGGGTAGCCCGGGGGCAGGAGCGAGGGCATGCCAGTCCTGTAGGTGCCCAAGGGTACGTCTTTAGGGTGGCCGGCCAGTACCTCGAGGCCCGACCTGATGATGGGTGTTGTGGAGGCCGAGGACGTGGCCTCGATGCTCCGGCGCCCACTCTCCTCCTTAGTCATGCCCCCTGAGGACCCGCCTCCGTTGCTAGAGTTAGAGGGCGACCTGGCACTTGAGGGCTGGCTGGCGGGGGTCTTCCTCCCGGAGGATTTCTCCTCGTTGGCAGATTCCTCCGTCATATTCTTCTTGGTGGCACTCTCGTAGGGCTTGAAGGCCGGAGAGCGGCGTGTGGAGTCCAGCGGCGTGGGCGTCGACTTTTCCTTCTTCTCCTCCTCCTTCTTCTTCTCAGAAGGCAGAGGTTTGGAGGAGTCTGCTCCGATCTGGGAGCATGTCTGCGCCAGGAGCGCGAGGGGTGACTTTTTGGCGTCCAGCTGCAAAAAAAGAGAAAATGTTTCGTTACTCACTTGTTCTTACTCTTGTGGCGCTGTTAAACAACACATACTTTTTGGAAGATGCGATTTTCACAAATTTTCCAAAGAAATGTTAAGAAAATTAAACTTTTTTTTTAAATAAGACCAAATATTCAATCAAAACAAGTATTTTGCTTCGGCATTGGTGATGACTAAGGTTAACAAGGACGCACCGTCTCGCACAAGCATCACACATGTAAAACGGTTTCCGACTGAAGCTGGATATAGACACACGAATGTACTAAGTCCCCAAAATTGAGAAAACCCACAGACGGTTGTCTTACCGTGGTGGGTAGTGGAGACAGGTAATCCGGTTGTAAATATTGATTACTGCCTGCAGTCAACATCCCTTTGGACTCGAGAACCACCATTAGCACAGTATTTTTGTAAGCACTAGATTCTGAATAAAAAAAACAAGTCAGCACTTCAGCACGAGCAGCTATGAGTCCCACTTCCGAACACGATGGTGTCTCTACTGGTACTGAGCTGTTGGTCGGCCGCGTGAGATCCACTCAGCTCCGTCGTGACGTCACAGTCTACACTCCTGACGCTGCCGTCGACACACACTACCGTGGCCCGGACCACTCTCATCGCTGGCAGACGTACGATTATTTAAGTTATTTTATTTTCATGTTAAGATAAATAGTGTGGAAATGTATTTTAATTAAATACTTCAAAATGTCGTTTCATTTCTCGCATCAAAGGATTACGTTCCGAAAACGTCAATTATGTCTAATGAATAACATATTTCTTACTGAATTTTATGCAATAAATTGCATGTGGACATTATTTCATGTTAAATAGTCCCTCTGCTGCAAGGTCTGAGTTTCAATACCATTTCCAAGACAGTTTCAACACCACTACCAGGTCCCAGCCTACTCCATCACCACTACCAGGTCCCCCAGCCTCCCCCATCACCACTACCAGGTCCCCCAGCCTCCCCCATCACCACTACCAGGTCCCAGCCTCCCCCATCACCACTACCAGGTCCCAGCCCCCCCCCCATCACCACTACCAGGTCCCCCAGCCTCCCCCATCACCACTACCAGGTCCCAGCCTCCCCATCACCACCATCACCAGGTTATAACCTATCACCACCACCAGGCCCCAAGCCATCACCACCACCAGGTCCCAAGCCATCACCACCACCAGGCCCCAAGCCATCACCACCACCAGGCCCCAAGCCATCACCACCACCAGGCCCCAAGCCATCACCACCAGGTCACCTGCTCCTTCACAACACAGAACCCTAGTTATTCCGCCTCGTAAATCAATCCTTCCACCACCTATATTCATACTGCTTTAGCATTTCTTTATTTTTCCCTTATCATAATTTCTTTTCCTTTCCACCTCTTCCTTATACCGTCCCCACCACATCCAGCCACCACCTCGCCCTTATATCGATACCACCACATCCCCCCTTAACGCCACCCATACCTCATCCTTGGGCATTTCCCTAATACCCTCTGGCTTGTATGCCACTACCTCACCTTTCCACTCCCTGCCAGCAAGCCAGCACCCTCCCGCAGGCAGGGTGCTGGCTTGACGGCCGCGGTGAGGAGGTGTTGACGGCTGGTGCTGTTTGGGACGTGACAGGCCGGCTTGTCCCGCTCCTAGGGGGGTGGGCGAGCCCGCGTCCCAACCCTCGCATCCTCACCCTAAACGCTCCTTCCCTCACCCTGGCTGGCTAGCTCCTCTCGAAGCTCTCTACTTGGCCGCGACTTGGGCAACGGAAACCGCGGCTTGGACTACGGAAACCGCGACTTGGTCTACGGAAACCGCGACTTGGGCCGTGGCATGGGGCTTCGCGGGGCCTGGCTTACTTACACCCCTAGCATGATACTCCACCATTACTTATCACCTTAACAGAAGCTACCCTAGCTTATCACCCTAGGAATAAATCTCCGCTCAGATATATCTCTCTTGTGTGTGAATGGTGAATATTAGGAGAAAGCGCCCAGCCATTAAGACTATCTAGCACTTGGAAGGGGTCAGGATAAGGATTTGGGATAGGACGGAGGGAAAGGAATGGTGCCCAACCACTTGGACGGTCGGGGATTGAACACCGACCTGCATGAAGTGAGACCGTTGCTCTANGCGGCTTGACATCTGCGAGGCACTACACATCAAAAGTCAACACCAGCAATCAACAGCCAATTAACGCACTACTATATTCTACCCACTTCAGACTCCGCTCCAATATAGAAACATCAAGAAATACGGGCCAATAGGCCTTCCGCAGTTACAGATCTATTCTTCCCTATACCCATTGTTTCGTGTTCTGTGTTTGTTCTCACCTCACCCCAAACCATTGTAACATGTCACCTCACCCAAATGCAGGTATTTAAACTCTGTTCAGTTATAGTTGTTCTGTGTGTGTGTAACTAAAGTCTTTGAAATGTAATAAGTTTTACGAAACGCGCTCAAGTGTCGCGTCAGACTAAGAAATAAAGAATGAATTTTGGAGAATTGATTTTTAATTTACCGTCATCAGTAAAAACAAACATAAGGAAAATTGAGAAAATTCGTGTTAGAATTATTATCTTACTTTTTCGGTCATATTTAATAACATATGTCTACAGGAAAGACTGCTACCAAATATACTAATATATATATATATATATATATATATATATTATATATAATATATATATCTATATATATATATATATATATATATTTAATCATATGTGATGACAGAAAATTACAGTATTATTCTTCTGTAATTACCTCAAGTCTTTCCTCCTTCTCCCAGAATCGCTAATTGTCTTGTATACTTAGTGAAGACCAAATTACTCTTTAAAATCTGAAAATATACCACCGCGTTACGTCCTGACCAAGTAAGGTGGTACAGAGTGGCACTAAAGATCCTCGTAGATGACATAGATTCTCCAGACGCAGAGGAAGAGCATCACACAAAGGTACGCTACAGGCAAAGGCTTTGGTTGAAAAAATCAAGACATGAGATGACGATGGAAGCACTGTACTGTCTCCAGAGCTCAAACTGGCAGAAAGGAGCCTTGGTGAGCACAAGGAAGTAGAACAGACTACACACTAGAAAGTGAAGGGACGACGACGTTTCGCTCCGTCCTGGATCATTCTCAAGTCGATTGTGTCGACTTGAGAATGGTCCAGGACGGACCGAAACGTCGTCGTCCCTTCACTTTCTAGTGTGTGGTTTGGTCAACATACTTCAGCCACGTTATTGTGACTCATCGCCTGCAACAAGAAGTAGTTGTTAAAACAGTATTGGGTTAAAATCAAAATCATCCTCAAAATTATTTTGTTGAGAGAAATTAACCTCATTCTTCCTGATCGAAGTTTAAGAGGAACACTAGGGATACATTACTGTTGAATCGTTTACGAAGGCAAGCAGATTGGTTGAACATTTTAATGCCAAAGTACTGGACTTCACGTGGCGAGAGCTACTAGAGAGTACAAACCTACATATTCCAATGGAACTCTCCAGACTCAAAATCCGGAAAATCTGTTTCAAGTGAACACGAGGCAGATGTCCACACTAATGTTCAGAGTGACTAGGCGACGCAAATACTGCTTGCTCAATATGTGCTTTTAGCCTGAAGCCTCTGAAGGAATTTGTTACAGGCATCTGGTAAGAGTTCTTCTCTGGATATTCGGAGTCTGTTTCTTAACATGCCTGTGGATGAGAATATTGCCACGATGATGGACAAGGTTTTCTGAAAAAAAAATCACTATTTTTTTACATTCCAGAGCGCATTCGGCGGCATCAGTTCCTGAAGTATATAACAGAGAGGCGTTTTTCTAGAGCCTTAAATGTTTCATGTTTAAATGAATAGATGGTGTCGCTATGGGATTACCCCCTTTGCCATCCTGTTTACGAATCATTACCTTTGTTTGACCTTTGACTCTTATATTTGATGTCTATTACAGGTATGTTTATGACATCTACTTGCAGGTACCTGATAGGAAATACTTGCTATTTCTTTAAGGAAGTTTTCAAACGAATTCCGTGATTGGTTTCACTTACGAGAAAAATAGTGAAGGCCAACGGTTAATCTTGGACGTAACAGTCTCGGAATAGATTGGCAGCTTCCTCGCTTCAGTTCACACAAACGAAATTTTCACAGGAATGTGTCTAAGTGCTAGTAGTGAATGCCCTGGCCGGTGGAAACGAAGTTTTCATTATTCTGTAGGTCAATTGTGCTCGTTCACACAACTTCACGTGGAAGCTGGTTGGCGAGAACTCTGAGGAATATGGCAGATTCTTGCAAAGTATACTAATCCTAATTATAACAATAGTTATGATAATGAAACTTCTCTCTCTCTCTCTCTCTCTCTCTCTCTCTCTCTCTCTCTCTCTCTCTCTCTCTCGCTCTCTCTCTCTCCTCTCTCTCTCTCTCTCTGGGGTGTGTTGATTGATTGATTGATGAAGATTAAGCCACTCAAGAGGTGGCACGGGCATAAATAACCCCATAAGTGGTATTTTTTTGTTTAGAGTGTAGGGTGTGTTGGGAGAGAGAGAGCATTTAGAGGTGTAACATTGCAGTGTGGTGGAGGAGGAGGAGGAAGAGGAGGAGGAAGAGGAGGAAGAGGAGGAGGAGGTAGAGGAGGAGGTAAGAGTGTAGTAGTGTGTTTGTGGTTGATATATTAATCCTCCTCACCCCCCCCCTGCCTCCCACAATCCAGCAATGTATTACAGCTAATTATAGGCAAAGTATGATAGATTTGTTTAGGAGTTTTGTGAACACGAGTGCATAATATTTAACAAAATACATGGAAAAAAATCAAGAAAAATTATAATTCCGGGTCAATTTAATAAGATATTCTAAGATTCATTGTAGGGGGTAGCATTGGCACAGTTTTATATGGTACCCTTTTTTTATAAATAATTAATAATTCATTGTATCGGGGGACAGGAAGCTGGAGTGTATATATACACATTAGGTTTATATAGTGATTCCCCCCCCCTTCAAGGTCAAATTACTGACCCCGCCCAGGTTGCAACACCACGACTTACTCCTTAGTACCTCGTTAGTGCTAGGTGAACAGAGCCATTAGGTGAAATGATATGTGTCCAACCACCGGAATTCTCGATTGTGCGTCGAGAACGGATCCGACTCTACTACCGGGACCCTATTAATGCCTTTGATGGCTATCCAGATCCACCTGTGTAGAACACGTTTTCAACAGGAATTACCAGCGAAAGAAATTGGGAGAAATTGGGTGAGTTCGGCTCTAAGCGTCTCTTCTCCAAATGCAGGCGATGAGTCACAATAACGTGGCTGAAGTATGTTGACCAGACCACACACTAGAAGGTGAATGGACGACGACGTTTCGGTCCGTCCTGGACCATTCTCAAGTCTCTTCTCCAACATTGGGTAAGGTCGGTTCTAAACGTCTCTTCTCCAACACTGCACATCCTGACGGATCCTTGCATTGATGGGGATTGATATAATGTTTCCAATAAAAACTACAGAGAATTTGAGAAATAGATTGAGCGTTTCCTAGGAGCGGGGAGCTTAATCAGAGATAAGCATGACTGGAGTACACAGGGCCAACCGGAAGTTGTCAAGCAAAATGTAATGTTTATCAACAATTCTGCAACACTATCAAATGAAAACAAACGCTTGTGGGGCCAAGGAACCATAAATTTATACACCGTATGATGCAAAAACTATTGCTTCACCTTGTAAAGTTTGTAAAAAACATATTTCACAAGTAGCAACATGAGGTATCATGCAATAGAAAAAGTTCAAATGCAACATTCTTACACTGTAATTGATGCAACAACAACAACAAAATAATAATAATTTGATGAATTAAAATGAAATAAACAATAACTTATATATTTTGATTGTCAGAACAATCCTAATTCCTAATTTTTATAACAATAACACAGAGAGAGGTCACGACCCAGCAGATGTTCTCCTGCACCTCCTCACAAGGAGGTGGAGTGTACCTCGATTGATTGTTTAAGATTAAGCCCCCCCCCCCTCCCCCTTAAGAGGTGGCATGGACATGAATAGCCCGAAAGAATGTACCTCAACACTTCACCACTATCAAAAGGGATGGCACTGGAAGGTATTTTAATGTCTTTAAAAGCTATTTGGCTCACCTCTTTCACAAGTTTTACCGAGGGATGCTCAAATATACCCGGGATTCGTCACGAATATAACCATGGAGTCTTCAAGCATACCCGATCTTGGCTCATGCAATATAACCACTGCACACCATACAGTATAACCAACACATACTCAGGCATACCTAATCTGGATCACGAGCATAACCACAGCCTTTAAACATACTCGGGTTGCCTCACAAGTATATCCACGGCCTCCTCAAGCATTCCCGGGCTGGCACTATCACTCGACATATCTTAATGATACATAGAGAAGCTTGCGAGTGTCATTCATTATGTATTCATGTGTCCTTAACGTTAAGATTATATTTGTATTCATAGACTGTGTGTGGGGTGCACTGTGAGTGGTCGCCTTCTGCCACTTGATAAACACTGTGTTCCAGTCACCTGGACTCTGGGAGACTCGAACCGTAGACCCCCACGTCATGACGTAGATCACTAATTCCTCTGAGCTTCAGTAGTAATCAGGAGGAAAAAATCGAAAAATTCCAGTTTGGCAGCAGGATGCTGCTTCTGGAAACTTTCCTTATTAAGACCACTCAATAGCACAGTCGACAGAGCCTCATCCTCATAAACGTGGCGTCCATGGTTCGAATCCCCTAGAACCCAGGTTAAAATAATGTCTATTACTCACCTCCACAGGTGAATGGAAGTGTAGATGACATTTTATAACACTGTGTTCCTCACACTTCTTCATGATGTTCCTGGAGCTAGCACAAGGTCCCTAAGGAGGATATGGTTCGATGCTTCTAGGGGGTGAGAGGCCCCCAGGACCTCTGCAGGAAGAGCGATCATGGTATCCTACGATACCCTCGGGATGAAGCGATGCATGATGTCCTTGACGTTCGTAAAGTGCCCCCCTTGAGTTTGAATGATGCCCTTGGGGATGTTATAATGTCCTCGAGTCTGGCATGATGCTTTTAAGGCTGCAATTATGCCCATGAGTTTGCATGATGTCAGCATTATAATGCCTGGGTTAGCATGATGCCCACGTTCTAGCATGATGTCCTTGTCGTTAGCATGATGGCCCTATGCTGCCATGAACTCTCAGTCTTCGACATAATTAATGTTCCGGGAAATGCTGTAGTTAATTTCAATATATATCATGAACAATGTGTGTATAAACATCCTCTCTAGGCTAGCATATCATTAATGAAGCAAGATATATCACACCGCCTACGAATTCGAGTATAACCGAGATGGGCATATCCAGTACATCAATTTTTTTATAGGCCATGTTGAAGTGAACCACATGGGTTCATATCCAGTATGGTCTTTAACAACATGAACAACATAGGTTCACTCCAACATTGTCTATAGCTACATGAATCACATAGGTTCACTTCAACTTGGTCTATAACAACATGAACCACATAGGTTCACTGCAACATGAGTGAACCAACATCAGTGACAACATAAGCCACATAGGTTCACTCCAACATGGTCAATAACAACATGAACCACATAGGTTCACTTCAACTAGGTCTATAACAACATGAACCATATAGGTTCACTGCAACATGAGTGAACCAACATCAGTGACAACATAAACCACATAGGTTTACTCCAACATGGTCTGTAACAACATTATCCACATAGGTTCCACATAGCTTACTTTGCAAGTGATATATTCCTGCGTCACTGGATGATATCTAGGTGGAATATATATATATATATATTTAACCACGTTTAGTAATTATAAGTGATTTTATTTCAACTCTTACTGTCACCATCTAACCTATTGATATTACCTTGTATAAGAGATTTTTATTTAATTTGGCTATATTTTTGTAGTTTTATTCTTTAGCTACATTATTTGAAGTTAAATGTTGCTGATTGTAAGGCTCGTAACTGGACTGGAAGCCCTGGCAATATTTGTATTCATGTGAATACATCAACAGACGACTTCTGTCTTCCGTTAACAGGCTTTGTTAACGGGAGCTAATGAGCTTTGTTTTTTCACATAGCTCATCGTCACTTACCTGATTCCCTGGAACGCGACTTGTAAATCAATTAACCAGGTACCCAATTACTGCTGGGTGAATAGAGGCTAATAGTTAAGGATTGACGTCTAGACAATCCTCCCTGGCCAGGACTCGAGCCTAAACAAGGCACTCGCGAGGCGAGTGTGTGACCACTGCGCCACTGAGGAATTCTGAAGGCGCACTTCGTGCGTAGGGTTCGATAATATTAGATTGGTAGCCTTAGAAGTACTACGATTATAATATTAGAAACTCATCAGAAATATTTTGATATAATGATGCTATTTGCAGTGAGATATTCTGTGCTACGTTCTCTCGTCCTCGCCATCCTTGTGTGTGTGTGTGTGTGTGTGTGTGTGTTGTGTGTGTGTGTGTGTGTGTACTCACCTAATTGTACTCACCTAATTGTGCTTGCGGGGGTTGAGCTTTGGCTCTTTGGTCCCGCCTCTCAACTGTCAATCAACAGGTGTACAGATTCCTGAGCCTACTGGGCTCTATCATATCTACACTTGAAACTGTGTATGGAGTCAGCCTCCACCACATCACTTCCTAGTGCATTCCATTTATTAACTACTCTGACACTGAAAAATTCTTTCTAACGTCTCTGTGGCTCATCTGGGTACTAAGTTTCCACCTGTGTCCCCTTGTTCGTGTCCCACCCGTGGTGAAGAGTTTCTCTTTGTCCGCCCTGTCAATTCCCCTGAGAATTTTGTAGGTGGTTATCATGTCTCCCCTTACTCTTCTGTTTTCCAGGGATGTGAGGTTCAGCTCCTTTAGCCTTTCCTCGTAGCTCAATCCTCTCAGTTCCGGGACGAGCCTGGTGGCATACCGCTGAATCTTCTCTAACTTTGTCTTGTGTTTAACTAGGTATGGACTCCAGGCTGGAGCTGCATACTCCAGGATTGGTCTTACATAAGTGGTATACAGGGTTCTGAAAGATTCCTTACACAAATTTCTAAAGGCAGTTCTTATGTTGGCCAGTCTAGCATATGCCGCTGATGATATTCTTTTGATGTGGGCTTCTGGGGACAGGTTCGGTGTGATATCAACCCCCAGATCTTTCTCTCTATTTGACTCTTGTAGGATTTCCCCTCCCAAATGATACCTTGTGTTCAGCCTCCTGCTCCCTTCTCCTAATTTCATCACCTTACACTTTCCCGAGTTGAACTTTAGCAGCCATTTTCTAGACCATTCCTCCAGTTTATCCAGGTCATCCTGTAGTCTCTGTCTATCTTCATCCGTCTTGATTCTTCTCATAATTTTTGCATCATCAGCAAACATTGAGAGGAATGAGTCTATACCCTCCGGAAGATCGTTCACATATATTAGAAACAGGATGGGTCCAAGTACTGAGCCCTGTGGGACTCCGCTGGTGACATCTCGCCACTCTGATGTCTCCCCCCTCACCGTTACTCGCTGTTTCCTGTTGCTTAAGTACTCCCTTATCCACTGGAGCACCTTCCCTTTTACTCCTGCCTGTTGCTCCAACTTTTTAACAGCCTTTGTGGGTACTGTGTCAAAGGCTTTTTGGCAATCCAGGAAAATGCAGTCGGCCCACCCTTCTCTTTCCTGCCTAATTTTTGTTGCTTGGTCATAAAATTCTATTAAACCTGTGAGGCACGATTTACCATCCCTGAACCCATGTTGGTGGTGCGTTACAAAGTTATTTCCCTCTAGATGCTCTACGAGCCTTTTCCTCAA